>JAHDVE020004651.1:0-28619 GCA_022606495.2 Halesus radiatus | reverse complement strand
AAATGATTAATTTCACATAAGATAAGGATAGTTTTCGTTTTCTTTGTTGGACGATTATTTTCCAAAAAATAGTAAATGCATAGTCAAACTAATCTTTATATTTCGATAAGTTAGGAGGTATATTCTTAACAAGAATTTACAAGGATGTCTTCTTAGATGTATTCCACTCGACTCGAAACAGAAACTTTCTTTTCGGGTTTTTTTGCTTCCAGACTCGTCACTAGCTTCATTATCGTATCCTACTCCGCCTTCAGAGCAAGGAAATAGCCGACGAGTCCTGTCAGACTGGCTACAAGGAAGCAGTAGCAAACGATGGCGAAAGACAGGCTCCAGTTCTCAATAAATATGAAAATACAATGGAACAGGCAGGTGGTCCAGAACATATCGTTAACAAGGTTGGGCTAAAAAAGACAAATACAAAAAATCAGAAATGATTATTCATTTTTTAATGTTTAAAAAAATAGATTTGAGATAAACATTATTAATATAGCGAATAATATAATAATATAATAACATAGGTAGAGTTTTTTTACTTTAATATTTTAACGAAACAACGCATACCAAATAAGAAAAATAAACCCCAGTCCTAAGCTGACGTTGGAGTTAATAGCGTCGTCGGTCGTCCAGAACTGACATGTGAGAATCTAAACATAATACATTCCGAAAGAAATTGAATCAATATAACAATAAAAATGTAGATAAATATATGTTATGATATGTATTTTGGATGGACTTGTTTGAAATGGAATCGGAAACTAATATTGAGTATGCAGTTAATGGGTATCAGTGAGAGTTCGAAGGCAGCGAACACTCTACACATGGTGAGCAGATGTTCTTGGATGGAGAAGTCGTATTTGGGAGTAAATTTATTGAGAACTCTCACCTATTCTATTTATTTCAGCATTTTTTGTTTATTTGTTTATTTGTTTATTTGTTTGTTTGTTTTTTCCTTTATTTTGATTGGAAAAGATAGAGAATTATATATTTATATATACTTATATTTATATACTTATGATTGGTATCATAATATTGCTGAAAATTAGATGATATACATTGTTATTATTATAAATTGATTTGAGAGTAGTATGCATACAAATAAAGATATTCCGTTTCAACCTCCCTTTTTTAAATAATCCAGAGGTAAAAAAAATAAGTACATATACATATATAATGATTTGTTGTTATTTCATCTATAAAATTGGATCCTCGAGGAGATTGACAAGGCTGCTTTATAGATTTATTTGCACTACGAGTCCTGCAGTTTCTCAATCACCTCAAGCAGTCCACATTGTTGGATCAACAGAAAGATACGTTTTGAAATTGAGTCTCCCTCGTCGTTTTCCAACAGGCAGTCGATGATGTTGAGGATAGCCTCTTTCTGCTAATTGTCGCGGTCCTCCTCCTGCAGCCACCCCTTCGTCTTCTCCAGCACGCCCGAATCAATAATCGATTGAGCTCCGTGATTCCAATATATGTTCATGGCAAGTGCATACAGAATATGCAAGCCCTAAAGAGCGTACTTGGAATGCGAGGAGACCTCCTCTTCCGAAACCTTGATCATCGTATCGAGTTCCTGACTTTTTTCGCTGAAGTGAGAGAGGTAAATATTACAATGCTGGGAGAAGAAGTGTATGGCGCTGGAAACGTTCTTTGGGTTCTGCGAAGTTAGGGCCTCTACAAGGATGTATCTAGGTATCAAGGACAGAAAACCGGTAATAGACATGTCTAAGTAAACAATGTGGGCATCAATCAGATCAAATAAACTCACCACTAGTTCATCTGTGATGATATACTTTTCATCGCAATAAAATCCGTCCTTAAAAATATTCTCCAGTTATTCAAAAACTGACGTTGAGCCGAGCAGTTCTTAGAGTTCCTGCAGAGTGCCCTCAGGACAGCCTTTTATAACTGAGGTCAGAAATCTGCAATAGGTCTTAGGGCAGAGACCCGAGTACTCGGAATAGCAGGTGTTAATGAAATCAATGCTCTCCTCGGCGAATCTCATGTTGTAGAAACTATCGAGGATGTTGGCCCGAATCTGGCAGATCTTCTTGAGAAAATAGCGGAGGTTTTGGTCAGGGTTTTCTGGGTCGTACTTATTCGTTAATCTCTTGTAGAGAGTGTTGCAGAAACCGCAGTCCATCAGCACCTGGCAGTAGTCAGGGTTGGGCTCGCTCGTCAAATTAGAGATCATGGTTACGATATTTTTTAAATAAGCGTGGTGCTCGGGTTATTTAAGATCATATTTGCTGAACTCCTCAATAAGAAATATGTTGAGGCTGGTATCGCGTATTGCGTACTATTTGTTCAGCCCGGTCACGTAGTACGACATAACGGCCAACACCTCGATGAGAACGGATTTTATTTAAATAGTCTTCTCTTTGATGAGGAGGGCGAACAACCGTCTGTAAATCTTACTTTCCGCCAGGCGCTGGAAAAACATTTCATTGTCACCGACGGTAGCCAGCCCCGAAAAGATATTGTTGAACCTGGCATCCTGGGGCAAGTTCTCGAAACTCTCGATCTCACCAAGCTGGTCGAGAACCTTCATGTCGAGGTCTGCTAAGCTTTTGACAAGGTTGAGACGCTTCTCATTGAGGATTTGCTGTTTGTTGGATTGTCTAATTTTGACATGTGCTTTTTCCCGCTTGTTGAGCAAAAGGTTTTCGTAATACTCCATTCTCTTTGTGTTGTTTGTTTATTTTTTTTTAGTTGAAGTGTAGTGGGAACAGTAGCTGTATTTTGTAAAAAATTAATATTATAATTTTATTATAAATCACAGGATAATAATAATACATTTTATTTTAGCTTAATAAGAATATGCTGAACATTAGTTTGAATTTTTGAAAAAAACAAACTTATCGCTATTACAGTTAGCAGAATAAGTTAAACTTATCCTGTTACCTACAATTATATACATTATTTTAAAACATAATTGACAGGATATTTATAAAAATAACTTCATCAAAGCCAAATCCCCCATTTATTACAATGCTTAATGACGAGTATCATTATATGTATAGGTCTATACAATTATTAAAAATAAAATCCCTATCACAAGTTCGATCTTTTTTATTTCAAAATCTATGAAGAACTCAAACTTAGATTTTCATGAAGACTACTTATCGGATATGTCATCGACGGACTTCACTCCCGACGAACAGTCCAAGATGATCAATATCTGGCAGAAACTACAGACCTCAAAGCACAACACCACCTCTCCACATACTCCACCCAACTCGTCCCACGGCGGAGTGGGCGAGGCCATACCCAATTATCGGTTCACTGAGCTCAGTGAGGCCAATAACTCGATCAGCGCAGACTACTCCAACTCGGCTAGCCCGAAAGTCACTACACAGCCCATCTTCAACTATCCGACTATACCAATTATTTCCAATAATAATAATAATAGTCCAAACAGAGTCGTGGAAGAGCTCAAGGGTCGAGTGGACTATCTGTCTTCAGACAATATTAAACTTATTATGGAAAACCAGAAACTCGCTGATGAAAATCGAAAATTAGCAATCGAAAACTCAACATATCGGGAGAGTAACAATTGGCAGATGCCGAATCGGGGCAGGCAGTTCCGGTCTCCGGTTGGGGTCGGTCTCCCCCATCACCAAGCCCAATCTCCGCCCCGACTTGTCGTCAATAACGCAGAACTATTGCGAATAGATATCCAAAAACTGTCCGCAATGCTGCAGGCATAGAAACAGCGAAACCAACAACTCGTTAATGACTGCAACAGGCTGTCACATCAGTTGATCCTTCTCCAACAACAACAGACTTGCATCCAGTATCCACAGTTGATTTCCGAGATTAAGTTCTTAAGAGAACAACTGTAGCAGGAACGAATGGATAAAAACAATAGGCTTAAGCTCTTGGGTGAGTCCAAGACAATGCTCTAACGCGAACGTGATATGCTGCTCAGGATGCAGCAGCTGGAGAGGGAAAAACGGGAGAAGGAAGGTATGATCGAGGAACTTCGAGCGCAGTTGGACGATCTACAGCGCAGCACCATCTCTTGTGATAGTGTGGCTATGCGTCAGATGGAAGATGAAATCAGTGAGCTCCGAAACTAAAATGCCAAAATAAAAAATAGGGATCCTGGGGAGTGCAACCCAGAGATGGAAAGGCAGATACGCAATTTGAAGCTGGTTTATGAGACTGAGAACAACGAACTGAAACATCAGGTGAACAAGAAAGAGCAAAGGATAATGGAACTATTCTCAGAGCTGTAGCAGTTTAAAAAAGGAGTACTCGGAAATTCTTATAGTGATCTCTCCATCTGAATATATAATATATATGTTATATTTCCCTTTTTTCTTAGAGTATTCCTATTTTTCTCTCCGAAATTTAACCACAATATATAAAAACCAACTTTAGTATACTATATTATATAACATTTTTCATTTATGATTATATATTTTAAAAGAGTAGGATTTTCAAAACTTGAACTAATTTGATTTTTTATAAGGAATATTTGATTGGAAAAAAATAACTTCATCTTATTGTTTCAAAAATTATAATCAATTGCCTCCAAAACCATCATACACTATTCTCTGCTGAAGTCTTCCATCCCAACACCCTTCTTCAGGAGATGAATGAATTTGTGTATGCGGGACCCGATCTGATGCCATACGACAACCTACTGGGATAGCGCGTCATTGTAAGCCACCATCAGTAAGTCGGAATCGTTGACTGTCACATGATCAATCTTTCTGGGATAATATCCATTTTGCCAAATATCAAGATATATATAAGTTTGCTTGAGCAGATCTGCGAATTTGATTTTGGATCTGGCTAACTCTTATTCTAATATGTACTTCCCCACTCTTATCACTTTCGGCTCATTGAAGAAGGAGTTTGATTCTTCCTACTTGAGGGTTTAGGTGAGGGTCACTTTGCCCGTCTCGCCATCGTGTTCAAATATCCCATAAATGTCACGCTGTGTGCGTAGAAGCATGCGGGCAAAGAATCGACTCTCTTCAATCCCCCAAATAAAGTGGATATGGTAGATACCTAGACTATTATCGATCAAAATATCGTAAGTCTTATTTTCTAGTCCGTCAATCACTGAAATTATATGGCTATTTATTCCCTATACACATCGAACTATTGAACACAGCTTGCCAATTTCGTCCATTTTTTCATACCGTGTTGAAACATCTGCTAAATTTGCGGTCGGAATGAATTATTTTTAGTAGATAATTTAAAGGTTGCGGTTGAACATTTTAATAAAAAGAGGTTGTTGTCGGGCCTTGTTCTGGGATATAATCAAACTAATATTCTTCGTTTAGTTGTGAATATATAAGTTGACCTGTGGTACTACCAATGAAGGTACTTCGAAAGACTATGAATGGATGTCTTCCAGAGTGAGCAGATCGATGACTTTAAGAGTGCAGGAGTCTTTCAAGCAGATAACAACAGCAAAACTGGTGGAGTCTAAAAGAGTGGGTTTCACAGCGGAGCCTTAGATGGTCCTGGATTTGATTACTTTTTTTGAGGAGAGTTGGATAATTTCTAATCGTGTAGGATTAGTGAAGTAGTTGGTATTTGAATGAGGCAGGTGCAAGGCCAAGAGTTAGTTATTGTAGAAAAACACCCTCATGGCGCTGCTATGGTTAACATGAGCAGGAAGTTTATAAGTATATGTTTTGGTAGGGCATATTTTGGGAGGTATTTTGGGAGCATATTTCGTAAAAATTTGATACATGAATGACGAAAATTTAAATTCTTTAATAGGAACTTTTATTTTTTTTACAAAAATATTTTATAAAACAAATAAAGAATAAAAATTTAAAATAGATACTATTAAGTAATATTGATGATTTCTGTTGATATGATAGTGCTATACATATATTTTAAAAATAGCCCCAGCCAAAATTTAATTATAATTTCCAAATACTAAATTCCTATGGCAATTATAGTCAAATATAACATATGTTGTATATATTTTAAGTGTATATATGCTAATGAAGTTATATACATATGTATCCACAACTCGAAGTGTTAAGCTCGAGAAAATAAAACTCTTTTTTAGATTTTTATGCAAATAGGGAAAAATCTCAATGATGTTGGAGCTACAAGTCGGTACCCACTAAGCAAGCCCACCCTTAATTAATAATAATAATATCACCATAACGTATCATGTTATCAATAAATAAATAATAGACAATTTTACACACACATATATATCCACTCATAAACGATCATTGAACACAAATATGATTCAAGAATTGTTGGTAGTCCAATTGAGAATCCTAACTACGCGCCAATCTTCGGAAAATAAGGACCAGATCTCGATTCCTATAGAGGTTATCAGCTTCGTCGTTCAGCAATCTCACGAAATCCTCCAGTCCGAGGGTTCCTCTTTTGCTGAAGCTCATCATCTCTTCTTTCAGTCCCTCCTCGTCCAACCTTTTATAATCAAATTGTTTGGCTACCTCGTCCTGCCAATACTCTCCTGCTTCTTTATAAGCCATCGCTATGGAATGGATGTCCGCATCGTCTCTGAACGTGTAAAATGGGTTGTATTCAGCTTCAGTGATGTCAATTTCCTGGAGGATCGTGCTAGGATTGAATTTAGCCTTTATTTCTTTGAGAGTGTTCACTAACTGCTCCTGTTTACTCGGATTGTTTCTGATTTCTTTGAAAGCATATTTCTTGTTCCTAAGGTTTTCATCGAGACTCACCTGGTGTTTTAGAACATGGATAAGGCGGATAATTTCCTTTCTTCCCTTTTCATCTGCTTCGGGCTGTTCTTTGGCTCTGGTGAGCAGCTTGTTAATGACTATTGACTCCTCGAAAGGATTGTTACTGCTAGTTCCCGAGAGATATTTTTTGGGAGGGTTGATGCTTTCCGTGCTGGCCACATTCATGATGGTGTTGATCTGGGTATAAGGTTTTTTGGAGTCAGTTGTGGTAAGATTGGTATGGTTAGCTGAGGACAGCTTGGATGCTATTTCTTAGGTGCTGGGCAGATGGAGGTATTTAGATGAAATAGAAGCCGTGTTAAACGCTTTCTGTTTGCTCAGACCTTATTGCCTGGAGGAAGTTGAGGTTTGGTAGGAGTTTGGCGTGAGAGGGAGCGGTTGTTGCTGCTGGGGTTGGAATTGATGTAATTCCGATTTGCTGGAAGAAGTACGGTACTGAGTTTGTCCGTATCTCGGCTGAAGAGCATTATTATTAGTAGTGGACGTATTTATATTAGTCTAATTGTCATGTCTTGAAGCAATAGAAGTTAGGGATTGCCTTTCTTGGAATTGTGCATTTATGGCGGGAGAAGTTTCGGCATATCTATTACTGGGATAGCTCATCTCGCTCGTTTCAAACCGTTTATGTTTGCTCGCGAAGCTTTTTGTGAACGCTTATTGCTCGCGAAGGGCTTCAGGCCTGGTATAGCTGGTCTCCACGATGTGCTCTGAAGATATATTCTTCAGGATGTTCCGAATCTTCTCGTTGATCTTATCAATGCTTTCAATCCTGGGATCGTTAGCGTGGTGACCTACACTTTCACTTGACAATCCAGCTGAAATCGATGCGGCCTTGCATTCCATCGACTCTGCAATCTTGAGATCTTGGACTGCAGATAAGTGTTGTTGTTTAGAACTAATCCAGCTGATTGGGCTTTCAGGTTCTTTGCTTCTGCACTGCCTGCCCTCGGCAGTAGTGAAGGAAGTATTGATTTATTTCAACTTAGATTTGCTGCCCGTGTTACAGATGGGGCGATTGTTCTCATCCTTCCTCGTGCTGTTGGTACAAGCATATTTCTCTCGAATTTCCTTCATCCTTTGAGAGACTCGCTCGGATGGTTCTTCGGAAGCCTTAAGAAAGGTAGTTGTAGCCTGTTTGAGATGCCCATACTATTTTTTGGAGGGCTCCTGAGACGAAGATGATGACGATGGGGCAACATAGTTGTTCTGCGAGTAGAGTTTGTTGGAAGTCAGAGAGGTCATCACTTGCCTATTTGAAGTGAGGGTACTTTTATCATAGGGTTGGAGCCTATCAGAGGAAGTCGCACTATGTTTGTGCATGTGTTTTTCGTGTTTATTTTTCGGTGTCAAAAGTATATTCAGATAATTGGTAAGTTTATAATATTAAATATTTATTTGTATAATTGATTTAGGAAATTGATAGGGGAGAGGGGGAATTTTTATTATTAATAACTATTTAAAAAATATATATATAGGAGATTAAAATAAATAAATTACTTTCAATAATACAAAAATACTGACCATTTTTTTAATATAAATTATATAATATTTAAATCATACGTTTTAACATTAAATTAAATACAATAATTACTATTATATTACTTTTAAAAGTATTGTATTTTTGATTTCTTTACTGTCTTTTAAAAAATACTCCAATAAATGCATTTTTCAATATTTTCAAGAAAATGAGTAGTGAACATTAAATAGAAGTACAAAAATATTGAATCATTATTTATAAAAAAAATGAATTTATAATAATAAATGGGTATTATAGAATCTAACATTTCAAAATATAAAATATAAGTGTAAGTAATGTTAAATAATAAAAATAAAGCGGCCTGAAACAATAAGTGGAAGAAAAAATAATGTTATTTGTCTTTGGCTTCAATGATAATAATAATAAAAAAATACAGTTTATTATTATTTTATTAATATTTGTTACACATTTAATAATAATAAAAGGATGATCAAACATAATATATTCAATGTGACCCTTTTCCTGATTCTTGCACACTCTGTTTATTCTGACTGCATTCCTGACACTCGCTTGAAAAATATTGAATCAGGTAATTCAATAATATTAACCATGTTTTCCAAAAAGCTACATTTCTTCTTATTTTTAATACATTTGTTATTTAGTTCGAACTACTGTTTTCACTAACCTCTCCACACTACCTACAACGATCACCCTCTCAAACAATACTTACTACTCTTACAATCTAACCCTTCAGAACACGTATTCATCTGCTCCTGTTGTCGCCATCGGTATTTACAGAGAAAATTAGGTTTTATTAATATATTTATATATCTATTATTGTTATAGCTACGATTGCACTGGAAGGACCATCTCGAAGCGATATGTCTTATTCCCTGCGCGCTCCGCTGAACTCAACAACGAGTGGAACAGTGCAGATTGTCCTGAAGGTCGCCAACGGGTCCCTGCAGTGGTCCAGGCTTGAATTTATAACTCTCATCGTCAGCTCAACTTCTTAGTTAGAGGTTGGCCAGTTTATTGGAGGTATGTTATTCACCTATTCATTACTTTAAAAATAAAATTTGTGTATGTTAATATAAATACTTATCTAGATTTATCTGGGCTGACATTGACAAATACTACAAACTATGATGTGAGTACGATCTTGCAAAAAAACATCAGCAAGGATACCAGCGATGTGAGAGTCTTCATCTCAGGCATCAGTATGTCTCCGATCAATAATAACGATCTTTACACGCCTTACGAGGTGGCGATCCTTAAAACATCCATCAACTCTTCATCCTTTCTCACGGTGACTATCGGTCGGGTCTCCGCAACCATCTTGGACATTGTTTGGCTGAGCTATGTCCGATTTCCTTTGAAACTCGCGACAGGTGCTCCTCCTCTATCTTACAAAGTACTTTACGGAGACAATAACTATACTTCGCTGACAAAGCCAAACACCCAAATAAACACCAATGTTAATAATACGATATTAAACTTCCATACCTTCATCTACGGAGTCACAGCATTTAGCATTCCTGCAAACTCTGTACTTTCATTTGCATTGTTCTTGACTCCGTTTGGGATGTTACAGACTCAATCAGGACTCAACTCCTCTTACGTCATTTTCTAGATCCCGTCAGCCAATTATTGTGACGGATGCACGGGCTCCAAGATATTCGATCAAAGCATGTGTGTGACTGTATGCGACAGCCGCCAAATCATCTCTAATGATTCCGGATACGCTCAATGTAAAGGTTGCAGGACCGAAAACTTGATGATAGCCAACCAGACCAGCAACATCTGTCAGTGCGCCGACCAAACTTTCCTACCTCAAGGACAGACGCTGTGTCTTCCTTGTTATTATACTTGTGTTTCGTGTAATGGCCCGGCTGCCACAAACTGTCTCACCTGCGATACTGTCCCCTCCTTTACGAATCGAGTCATGAAAAACAAAACTTGCTGGTGTCCCACCCAAAGATACTTTGACGACACCACCAATCAGGAAATTGTGTGTAAATCCTGTCACTACTCGTGCTACACTTGCAGTGGGAATCTGTCGACTCAGTGCCTATCATGCAGCCAAGGAGTAAACCGAGTGCTTAAAAGTGGAGTCTGTAACTGTTCGAATGGATTCACAGATGATGGGAGTAATGAAACTTGTAAAGTGCTAACAAATAATGCTTCTTCGACCACTTCCCAGAATACCACCAGTAATTCAAATACCACCAACAGTTCAACAAATAATACTTCAAAAACACCATCAACTACCAACAGTAGCAATAATGCAAACACTGCGAACAATAAACATCCTGCTATCATTTGCAGTAAAAACCAGAATCTAGTTAATAACTCCTGTGTTTGCTCAAATGGCTACTTTAACATATCGGGAACATGTACTAGCTGCCCAGCCAGAAACTATTTCAATGGCAATGTCTGTCAGCCCTGCGTCAATGGTCAAGTAGCCTCGGATCTCCTAGCTTGCAACTGCAACCAAGGTTATTATCTGAACAATCAAACCTGTCAGCTCCTTCCCCAAAACCAGCAGTATAACGGGACAGAATTAAGTTGCATTAATGGAACTTACAACATATCTAATTCGTGCGTACAGCCCACAGTTAACCAAACTTATAATGGCTCAGCAATTATCTGTCAGTCCACTTTCATTAATTCTTCAGGATCTTGCCAGTGCCCAAGTGGTGCCTCGCCTGTCAACGGCCAGTGTGCTTGTCCTAACGGCACATATTTATTATCAGGGTCATGTGGGCCTTGCCCCTATGGCAGCTACTACAACGGCTCCGTCTGCATCTGTAAGCTCGGCCTCTATCTTAACGATTTGGGCGACTCTTGCATCCAATGCCCTCCAGGTTCGATGTCTCACGATGGCAAGACTTGCGAGTGCTATCCCGGCCTTTACAACATTTCTGGAACATGTGGTTCTTGCAAGGATAAATATGTTTACAGTAACGGCACCTGCATCTGCCTGACAGGACTTGTCGAAGTAAATAGTACGTGTACTGTTTGCCCAGCAAACTCTCATTATAATGGATCCGCTTGCGTTTGCAACACTTACTTTTATCTTGTGGATGACGCTTGCCAGCCCTGTCCTCCCAACACTGTCTTCAATGGCACTGACTGCTCCTGCAACCTTCCTTACGTGATGATTGGAGAAGATTGTACCACTTGTCCGCAGAATACGGTCTATAATGGAAGTGTGTGCGCCTGCCAATCTCCTTTTGTTTCAGTTAATGGAAGTTGCACCACTTGCCAACCGCAGTCAACGTATAATGGAAGTAATTGTGTCTGCAACCAAGGAACTTACCTTAATAATGGCACCTGTTACTCATGTCCCCTGGGCTGCTCAGGTTGTAGCGACAATTCCACGTGTACCGGCTGTAGTGATTCACAATTCGAAGTCGTTAACGGGGCTTGTGTCTATCAAAATATCTGCCCTGCCGGATATTACTTTGATTCAAAAAATATATATTGTCTTCCATGTAGCCAATATTGTACTAGATGTACAGCTACTATTTGCACGGTCTGTACATCAGGGTTCAAGCTAGCAGCCACTAACAACACATGTGCTGAAATATGCGGAGATGGGAAGAGATTCATACTTCCTTGTGATGACGGCAACACTGACAGCGGAGATGGGTGTTCTGCAAACTGTACTGTCGAAAATGGATGGGTGTGCAACGGAGGATCCAATACAACCAAAGACACTTGCGTGAAATCCTTGCCAACCCCAATTAACACATCATCCCTCCCATCAACAAACACTGCCATTTCCGCTCCCAATAAAACGACATTAAGCATCAAAAACCTAATTCACAATATTGGCAAAGCAGTTCTTGTTCTTCAGTTAGATTATCTACCTCCTAGCTTAACCGTAAACAGCTGTTCAGCTTGCAACAAAGTTCTGAACGTGCAGCTCCTTAAAACGCCTAGCGTAACGCCCAACATTACTATAGCCTATGCGAGCAAACCCCAGTATACATTTACTATAACGTTCGATTTCGGGAGTGAGGCGAATATCGGGTTGTTCGGTTTTGTGATAGCTATAAATAAAGCATACTCTCAGAATTTCGGAAAGGTAGACATTTCTCAGAACATAGTGCTGTCTGTGAATCCGGCCTCTATTCGGATAACTTGAGATTAAAAAAAATGTATATATATTATTGAACTTCAGGACTATCGGTTACAAAATATTATATTGAATATATTGTTTTAATGATTGCTAAATTATATTTTTTCGCTAATTTATTTTATTTTTGTTATCTAGATATGTATCTATCAATTTTTTCCTTATTAGATTTGACTGTTATTACTAATAGAAAATATTATCAAAAAGTTAAAAAAAGATAGATCCTGTCGCTAACTCCAAATATTAAAAATCGTAGATTAATATATATATATTGTATATATTCTATAATTAAATTTTATGTAGCTGATATTATTAATTAGTTTCTGTATTTATCTATTTATTTATTATCTTCCTTTAATTCGATAATATTCACATTTACCTCTATGAATGATGATGAAACCCCGGAAACCAAACATTAAAATTGGTTCAAGACTTTCTATCGTCAGTTCTGGAACAGAGACCCGACAACTATCATTAACATCAAGAGTCCTCGTGAACAATAATTAATTTTCTGTAATGCTACCCCCGATTCGTCCTCATAACATAGTTCCCACCAAATTTCAAGCCCTATCGTCTTCAAAGAGCGAAGCAAACACACACAAATCTTTCCTTTCCAAAACAAACCTCCCAATAAATGTAACTTACTGCCCCTTCCCAACAAACCCAAAGCCGTCTCTTTGTTCATGTCAATCAGGCCTCTCTCTCCGATCGCAATTATTGACGATAATAATAGTCATCACAAACATAATCGACCTATGTCAGACAGAGAGATTCGCTAGGTAGAATCCCGTCAAAAGCTGGAAGAACTCATCGTGCAGTCCCACATTCTCAAATAGTCTAAGCGTTACAAAGAATGCAAGGACACGTTACTCGAAGTGCACCACAGGTTAAGCTGTACCCAATAAGGAGGAGAAGAAGCAGATGTCTCTAAATGGCTCTATTGCCTCAAGAACCTCGCCGAGGTCCAGAGATCAATAACAAGAGAGAGCCTCAACTACAGACTTCAAAACAAGCCAGACCGTCCACAACACGGCCATTTCGTATTTTAGTTGAAAAATCGAAAAGACAAAAGAATTTCGAATAAGAAACTGCTTTCTTTGTAGTTCGATAAATAACAAATGAAATTTAGAATAAACGCAGATGAATTGAACCAGGTCACCCCTCTTGTGCGCTACTGTATTAGTAGTCTGAATTCAGTGTATATTAAGAGTGGCGTATTTGCTTAAAATTCTCTCGACTATCTTCGCACCGTCTATTTCAAGGAATGTTTGCTTGTGGGGTTGTTGGGAGTTGTGATAATATGGATCACTTGTCTTGTCTCTATTGTCCAATAATGTAAAAAAATCTTCTATATTTATACCAGATCTATAGTTTATTAATGTTATTATTAAATATAAAATTTCACTATTTCTATTGTTTTTTTTCAGGACAAATTCAAGGCGATTTTTTATATTCATAGACATAATTTTAGCTGTAGATCTATTAACTGTGCTATTATTCATACTCTGCCTTATGAGAGTGTTCAGAACTCAGACCAAAATGTTGACAACCGATTTCGAATCTATTACTGCCGAACGCCTCAAAAAAATAAATACAAAATTCGGAAATCTGATCAATATGTACGTCACAGGCTATAACCTGTTCATACTCTACAGCAATACGTAATAAATGAATAGTAACAATGGAAACGTTAGTCGCAGCATTCTACCGAGCCGATGAATTTGTTGATACATTAAAACATCATAAGTTATTCATAAGATTGTTATTATTGTTTATTAAAAAAGTAAAACCAATTATTTTAAAAATAAAACATGATAATAGACTCATTGAACTCATTGATTAAAAAAAACGTTTACAGATTTAGATTTTTAAATAATTTTTAAAAACTCATATTATATTACTAATAAAGAAAAATATAGTTAAAAAAAACAAATGAAAGTTATATTATTGTGTATCGCACTAATAGCCGTTTGTCACAGCCTACCAGGGGCACTCCAAACTGTGGACTTCAAGGAGCACGTTTAGTTCCCCAGAATCAACGCTTACATCATCGCAGAGCGTCCCGAGCTGAATGAGGCAAAACCTCTTCTTCTGCAGATACAAATTGTTTAGGGAATCAAATATGTGGTGACTTATTCCTCGGGTCCCAACATTATTAAAGTGGCTGTCTGGGAAAAACCTTGGGAGAACTTCATCAAGATTTTGTCAGTAAATAAAAATGGTCGTTTTGGGGACGATAATGAACAAGAATTGTGACTGGATATATTTGATGTATTTGTTTTTTTTTTCATTTATCTTTTATTTTGTAGTTTCGTTAAAAATTATAACTAAAGTCATTTTTCATTTCCGACTTCAAAGATATGATTGACATTTATTTTAGATATCAAACCATCATAGGTATTTCCTATCCAGATGATCATTTTCGTTTTCCACCTCAATAAATATACACAATTCTTTAAAAAAAAGTATTTATGTATTCTTAAGTCTAATAAAAAAAATATTTTCCCTAATTTTCACATTACATAAATGTATATTTCTTCCTGAATAGTTATTTTTCCATTAGAAATTCTTGACGAGAACTTTCTTTAATTCAAAAAAAATCATTTAAGAAAGTTAAGCTTACCAAGAATAGTACGAACTTCTTCAAGAGGTGTGTCTTCCTTGAATGTGAAACAAGTATATCCTAATTTCTATAAATATTTTCGTTTTCTCTCGTCTAACAATTTACGAAATTTGTGTTGAAAGCCATCGCATTAAACGGCCAACTTCTTTCCAACGAGGAAATCGACGGTGTAGGGTACGAACACGACCTCCTTTTCGATCGTGATTGATTTATCGCACTGTTCAAGTACCAATCTGTGAAAATTGTTTTCGAGGTATGTAGTTTTCTTGATTTCTCCTTTCTCTTTAATGACCTTGATCTTTTAAACCATCGAGCTTTATAGCTTTCCGATATTGTGCAGTCCTTCCGCAAGTTGAAAGAGGTAAGTTCTATAGTTCTTAGAGAGTGACTGAGTTTATTTAGCTGCAAGGATCAGCTTATTCATTTCATTCAAGATTGCGGCCTCGTTATTCTCATAAAAGGATAGGAGAGCCTCGGGATTCCCCAAGCTGATGATTCGAAAATATACACCAAATAGATTCTACTTGAGGATGAGTTCGATTGGAAGTCTGGCCAAAATCGACGATTCGCAGGTTTGAAAATGTTATCGAGAGAGGCAGTTAAGGTTGGAGGTGACCGCGACAGAGTAGATTCGATAAAGATCGAAAGTTTTCTATTTCTGAAACTCCATCAACCTCTTGAGCAATAAGTCTAAAGTATCTTTAACATTTGGCTTTTAGTAATATTAAAGAAGAAAGGAAGCCAGATAAGCAATATATTAATCCTTTATCGGATACATTTTGTAGTATTTGGAGATCAAAGTAGCGTATTTTTCATCCAAGTCGCTAATAAGGTTATTGATCCAAAAAATGTACTGAATGTAGATAATTTTGCCTTCTATTGGGTGGCTTCGACTATTGTCATAACCTTTCTGATCCACCAACTAGGTCAGCTTTTGGAATAATATTTTTTTGATCCTTGGTTCTAAATATCTGATTTTATATTTTTTTGTTGCTATCAGTACATATAATAACATGCCCTCCAAGTACAAGTAGTTAACATCATTTTTCTAAATAATTTCATCCACGAAACTCTAGACTTGGGCGTCGACAGGCATACCTTGCCTTATTAATTTCATGAACATTTGGAACTGGTGTCCAGTCAAACTTTTTAGGTTCTAGAGCAGTCTTATGTTAGGACGTCTCCATTTTTATTGGATAGAAAGTGGAAGATTCCCGGAGATATTATTCATCTTTTTACGTTACTCATATGTCACCATTTTGTTTTTGAGGACATGGTAGCAATAATCGGCTATCACTGCCTCTTCTTATTTCAATTGAAAACCAGAAGTCTCATGTTTTTTTATTAACTCCTGTATTTTTTATCGGGCTTACGGTATTAACAGGGTAGGATCCCATCCGAGACTCTCAATGATATCGATGAATTAGGACGTGGTGATAACTTTGTGTTCTAAGAGGTCCATTGACTTCCAAAGCGAATCCTTCTGAATTTCGAAGAATTTTGACTTATTCATCATCTTGTCCACAATACTTTGAATCGGCATCTTGAAACAATCTTTGAGAGCCTGCGGAAAACCCGTCGACTGGTCAAGATCAAGAATTTGCTGAAGTTTAACATTGTTCGAACTCAATATTTTAACGATGTCTAAAGTGTAAATGCTCATTTTTTTATATTTTAAAAAAAGAGTAGACAGAACATTAATGTAGGAGATGTCGTCCAATCGACTTTCTTTTCTTGCGAGGCTCATTTCCAATATGGGAGGAATTTCGTGGGCTTTAAAATTTTAATTGTGGGCCGCTCCGAGCAACCGGGAACTTTGTTTGAGGAAAATCCCTGACTTTTCAGAAAATTAGTAACCTACTTGAAAAAGGATATAGGGGATTTGGCTATGTAGATAGAATTACTCGATATTGGACTCAAAGACGAGTTTTGAGGAAGGGGAGAGTTTAAGCCTGCCATCGGAAAGTCGCTGGCATAAGTCAATTATGGCTGATTTGTTTTTGTTGAAAATTAACAATACGTTGGGATGACTTAGGAATTCGTCAAGAGCTGGAGAGTCTGTACATACTTCCAACATCTTTAACAAGTTTGTGAAGACTTTATGCGAGATTTCAACGTTGTCTATCTTCGATATGTCTCCAACAATACTGGTCAGCTACTTGAGCACTTGCGCATAGTCAGATTTATTTTTCTATGACTTAAAAATCACAGAGCAGAGGGACTCGAACTGTCGGAAAGGTCCTCCGAAAGGGAAAGTCTTTCTGGCTGATTTAATAATGCTGAACTACGAGGCGATTAAGCGTTTTGAAAATAAAACTAAATATGGTTTGCAGAGAGCCAATATCATTTTTTTTTTATTATTATTTTTTTTTTTTGTAAAGGATATTATTTTAAAAGTATAAGATCCCAAAATTATATCCAAATTTTTTAATATCTCAATTATTATCGTGTTTTTTTTGTTTCTACCTAAGCAGGACTTGAATAAAAATTACTTAGCCATTACAGTTGCGAGACCCGATTCTCAAACGAAAATTCAAGTCTTTGTTAATAACAATAAACATAGTAAAGGCAATAAAATAATAAAGCACAAAGATAAAACTAAATAATAAAGAAAATTTGCTAATCCTGAATGGAATTCAACTACGATCATGTTGCTTGACTATTACTTCGTTCTTATGGGATTATTCTATTTTCACATGTATAGGCTTCACTGTTGCTCTGTTGAATTTCCTGATTTCGGCCTACTAATGTAGATTCACGGTGTCGCTAAGGTTGTTCCTATCCATTTTCTTCTCGGTTGTGGGGCTAGGTGCCTGTTCCTACGATCCTTGTAGATGACTGTTAGTCGTTGAGATTATGCTGGGTGGTCTCGGAACATTATTTTGAAGATATCTGTTCTCCTCAAACATTATTTGCTCGGGTTAAAAAATTGCTTCTTACTCTTTTTTCTCAAATGTGTTTTTAGTGAACCGTTTATTCGGATCATTAGGAATCTATTCGGTTTGCGGGGGTGGTACTTTCTTTTTGTTATTAGCCACTCCTTCAAATATCTTATGCTCTCTTTTAATCTATTCTCCTGGCATTTTAAAAGCTGAATTATATGAAGGACGAACCATTACTGGTTTTGATGGAATGGGCGCAACAACTACTTCCGATTCACCATTCATTGTAGTGTTTAGATCACTAACTTCGTCAACTATATTTAAATAGTCGATTTATGGTTTTTTCTCAAGAGCTTTTTGAAAATCGTGCTGGGAGGCCCTCTGGCTTTCCCTATAAACTTTCTCTTGTACCTCCTTATTTCCAAAGATGAATTCAAATGCTTTAATAATGCTTTCAAGGACCAACACAAGTTTCTTGCTAAACATAAGATCCTCGATTCCACTCTTTTCCGATGATCGCATGAGGCACGGCATGAGAACAGCAGCAACATTGTATTCTGTCATCTTGTTCAATTTCTCGCGAGGGATAACCTCCACTACGAAGAAATTGAGGAGATACATCAAAGTAATGTAGTTCATGAGTGGCAGCTCGTGGACTGTTTGCTTGAGGTAGTTTTGGTCAGAATTTTGGCCTTGGTCATTTGTGAATTTATAGTATTGGGTATATGGAATCAGCGGAGTAGTTAGGTTTGCCATAAATTTCTTAATAAGATCTATGTATACATATATTATGTACTATTAATAGATTTGAATATGGTTAAAAAAAATATTTTACTCGCTATGAGATGTGGGTTTTCGATTTTATTGATATATTAATACTCTTTATTCCAAAGCTTTAAGATTGCTTATTCTTCATCGTCGATGGAAACAGTCTTGCGGAAGATCCCTTCTTCTTCGAGAAACTATTTTTTGAACTCCAAGGATGTTATCATCATCTTGAGTAGCACAGGCATTCCTATCTCATCAACATCCTGAAAATTAAAGTAAGACAATAAGAACAAAATGACAACAGTTTCTAAATCAAAACAGAATGGCAGTTTTAATTACATATTCTTCCAACCCTTTTTTGGTGAGTTAGTTCGGCCGCACTGTCCTATTATTTATTTTTTTGCTGTTACTATTATTTTGGTTCTTCAGATTTTCCAACTGGCCTTCAGAATAGTCCTTGGCTTTGATTTCTTCCCGCAAGTGCTGCAAGAAGTTACTATCTGTCTTGATGTTATGCTGGGACAGCTGAGGAACCGTGTCAACATAGATAGTCTTTTCTTTAATGTATTTGTTGATGATTCCGACAACGATCCAGTCCAATGCTTTTATGGCAAAAGTGGGATGCACCACTATTAATTTTTTTAGTGCCAGCATGTATTTCATCGGCAAAGAACGGTAAATATTTCTGAAGGTGGAATACGAAGAGTAGCTGTCTGAGTTGGTGTTGAAGTAAATGATGCAATAACGTTCGATTCTGACAAAAAATAATATTTACGTATTAATTATATTATAAAAAAAAAATGTAAATAAAAAATGGTATAGTTTATTTGAAGTCTTGAGAATGAATCGGTTTACTTTTTAGAAAAGATGTTGTCCTCAAACCACTTGATCATATACCAGTAGAATCGGTTGGTGGAAGTGGTGTTTTGGAACATGCCGTAGAATATAATGAGTGGACAGCCATCTTTGTCGATGGAGGCTAGTTTAATGAGTTGGGAGTTGACGCTGGAGAGATTAGAATAAATGGCAGTTTGAAAAGCAGCCTGATATTGCCTTTCGACTTCATCCATATCGATTCGGAAGTAAGTATCGGTTTTGTATTTTTCGAGTAGCGATTCGGAAGTCATTTAAATAATAATATTTATTTATATGTATTTATATTTTTATATACATATAATATCTACAACATTTGTTTCACTGATAAAAGTAGAAAACTTTGATTATATATATGGACAAGTTTCTTTTTGATTAAAAAAGCATAATTTTTTTATAGCACAGATAAGTATAAACAAAAATAAGCGAAAAAAAAGAAAAAATAATTATTAAAAGTAGTCAGGATATGTAATTACAAAAAAAAGTGTTTATTGATTTTGGGTCATTTAGATTTCTTTTTGGTCAATAAATGTCCGCTGCTCCTACTTTGTTATTAGTCCATTATTTTAAGACTGACTTACATCCCAAAACTCTATTTGATAACTGAAATAACATACATAAAAATACAATTTATTGATGATAAGAGACAATAAAAATATTTTACTTGAGATTTGACTCACGTCTTTGCTATGAATGGGAGGCAAAAATGTCGATGGCTCTTAGAAGGAGTTTTTCGTGAACTTTGTGATGTCGTGGAGTCTGGTCGACTCGTCAGTGTTGTATTTATCGTTGATCTTCTCCTTTTCTTTCTCTTTCTCCTTCTCCCTATTCTTGAGAAACTTCAGAATCTCCACCTTTTCCTATACGGTCTTTGTGAGTTTCTGTTTCGACAACGCCATATTCAGTCGTTTTCTAAGCAAATAATAAAAAAAGTATGAAGTTTAAAGTCGGTTAAATGATATTATAATGAAGTTATTTTTTTTATGTTATAAAGTTGGCAGTATGGCTTACAATCGATTGTCCTCCTCGTATTTCTGGAAAGGGAGTTTGACAGTTTTGCGGGTCTTTTTGGGGATGTTTGAAATGTTGAGGGCCGAGGGGAAAATCTCGCCTAATGCTGTAGAACTGATGTCCTCGGCGGTGTGGCTTTGTTCGAGAGGGGCATCACTCTATTTCAGTCTGGCTTTGAGCTACTTAATCCTTTCCACCAATCTGCTTCGCTCAAACCGTAACTGGTTACACTCGGAGATTAGGTTGATCGTTTAGTAATTCGCCTTCGAGAGGATGTTTTTCTTGATGCCATCGTTGGTTTCATTGAGCTTTTTCGTCTTCATCGCGCACATCACTAGCCCGTCACGTCTTTGCTTGAGCTCAGCGAGCATATGCTCCGCGATGGCTACCTCGTGTTCCTCTTCAAAGGTGGACTGCTCGCCGTTGTGCTGGCTGAGCAGGTTTTGAAACTCCACTTCAAGTCCCTCCAGATTGTCGTGCATAAAAATGTCTACCTTGGCTTTAAAGATTTGGTAACCATATTTCTTGGCGTAGGAGGTATATTGGATATTCTTAAGACTCTTCTTCAAGCTCTCCAATTTTTCATGCGCTTCTGAAATATGTCCAGCTACCTGCTTCTTATTTAGGGCCTCCTCAAGAAACTCTTTGTACATACTCTGTTGACGCACCTCCAGCTCTGACAGGTGCGCCTCCATAACGTTGTTCTTGTCCTCCAATTCCTTCATCTTGTGGGTCAGATACAGTTCTTTGTTGGTCTCCACGATGCTGCGTTTCAAATATTGCTTCGCCTTCTTCTCCTCCTCGTTGATGATCAAGTCCTTCTGCTCGAGGATTTTGGAGATTTGGTCTATCTGCTGCTCATATTCCGACTTTTCTTGGTTGAGCTACTCGATCTCGTTCTCTATCTCCACTGTGATATTTTTTATCTCCTTCTTCCGTGTTTCATACCGGTAGTTTTCGGACACCACTCGATTGAGTCGTTTCCTGAGCTCCTCTCCCCTAACATTTTCGTATTCCTTGTCGTTTTCCAATTGTCTAAGTATAAACTCAGAATAAATCTTGTCCTCGTCTTGGGCTTCCTTGACGAGGGCGTTGTCGCGAGACATGCTGCCTTCATATTCAATGTGTGCGTTTGTGGCCTTGAGCTCCAGTTCTTCCTATTTGACCCGATGTTCTTCCTTGAGTTACAAAATCTTCTTTTCCAGACTCTGTTGCTCCTTCGCGATTTCGCTGCTACATTCCTGGACGAGTCTGTCCTTCTTCTCCTTCAACAAGTCGTTTTCAGCGTAGAGAGTCCTCAGCGCCTTGCCATGCTCCAGCTACATCCGTTCCATGAGACTCTCGTTACAGTTCACGAGCTGCGAGATCTGACTCTCTAGTCGGGCCGAGTCGTCATTCTGCTTCTGGATGACTTCTTAGTAGTGCACGTAGATACTCTTTCGGGTCTCGTCCTTCTTGAGCTTATCCTCCAGAATGCGGCTCTCGATTGCTTGATTTTTGCCCAACAGACTCTCTTCAATGTGGCCTTCAAAGTCCGCCTTGTCGGCCTCTAACTGGACGATCTTCTCCTCGCGAATATTCTCAGCCAGCTTGGAGCAGCAAGAGATTCGCTCCATATTGTAAAGCATGGTGTAATCGCGGTTGGAGCTGCGAATGAGGTCGATGATCTCGGACTGGGTGGCTGACATACCGTCGTTGATGTAGTTCAAATGCGACAGGTACACCGATCCGTCATCAGCACCCGATATCAGCAGCGTGAGGTCATGGCTGATCCGTAGGTGGGTGACGGCCCCCTCATGGAGTGCCGTTTCCGTAAATGATTTGCTGAACTTATTCATATCGGAGAAAGGCCACTGGTACATGCGGACTGTCCCTACAGAGGTGCCCATAAAGATAGCTTTGTACTCGGGACACAACACCATAGAGGTGATGTTAATAGTATAAGTCCACATCACCGCAAACTCAAGACCCGCCCGCTCTTTGTAAAACTTAGTGATTCCTTCAGGATAACTGACCACTAAGATGTCGTGCAGGTGGTCGTAAAGTGAGCTCAGGCATTTATTTGACTTGTTACTGTACTCGACCTGTTTCACACCCTGCGTATTGATGATGTTGATGTTGCTGCTATTGCCCTGTACGAACAACATACGGTCGTGATCTATGAACTGGATCTCCTTCACTGTGGAGCCCAGGTGGATGGGAATACTGTTTATCAACTCATTCGAGTAAGGGTTCAAGAGGATAATCATGTTGTTGGAGCTCACAGCCATCATGTGGCCGTACCGACTGTATCTGACGCTTTCACAGTTTTTGACGTTGAAGTTGAAGTTGGTCGACTGTAAACCGTCAGTGCCAATTGAATAAGTCTTGACTCCTTCTCGAAAGGCGATCGCCACCTGAAAGTTTGAGGGGTGGATGTCGATCGAAAGAGGCATTTCGCTAAAATCGTTTTCCCAGAGGTATAGGTTGCTGACGGTGGTGCTATTTAGTCCTTCGAATTTCATGGCTCGAACTTTCTTGTCAGCAGATAGAATCACCACGATTTTGCGAAATGGGCACAAGGCGAGTCCAGTGATAGGTTTAGAAAAAATCAGCTAACTGAGAACCTGGTTCATCGGGGAGCGGTAAGTCTCCATCAGAGTCTGGTAGAGTAGAAAGTTGAAGACTACTGGCACTATTTTACCTGGAGGCAGCTTATGGTTATCCACGGACTTATGGGGCTGTTGCTCCTCTCCCTTTTTCTTGAGAAATCTGGAAGTTAGCTTCATATCCACGCCGTACTTATCACCTTCCTTGACCTGCACGACCAGACACACTCCACTATTTTCTTCGGAAAAATTCATGCTGACCACTTTATGGATGTAGGGACAGTTGTATGAAATAGATTATTGGATTCTCTTCTGGAAGTTGATTCCTGAGACTTTAACGAGAGTCAGCTCCTCAAATAACTAATATCCAATCAATATGTTGAATTAGTTACAGCAAATAGCAGACGGTCTTCGATTCATAGTGACTTCATTCCCCTTGTCGTCTTTGGTGAGAAAAGTGCCGAGAAACTATTTTTCGAAGGCGTAGGTGGAGTTTATCCCGTTTTTGCACAGATAGAGGTTACCGTGGTTCGTGATGTACAACAGCAGAGGCTCATTGGAGTTCATACCTTTAGCTTGGACGATAGTCTCTCCTTCTTCGAGCTGGATGGGGACTTATTCAAATTATAGGGAAGAAGTATCGAATCTGACCTTATATATTGCCTTCGGACATTGGAAATAGATGTCTTCTGAGTTGGAATCGAAGTTAAAGATGGCCTGTGCGTCAAAGTCCAGAATCTCACTCACCTTGTGATCGGTTTGGTCTTTGTTCATGATGGTGAGCCTATGCTTCTCGCTCTGGGAGAGAAGGCAGAAAAATGATCCTTGCAGCAGGAAGAGCACGTCTGTGATTATTTCTTCTCTGTCCATGTTATAGAGAGTATACGAATTCTGCAGCCCTTTGGAGATGTTGAGGATGGATACTTGCGGGTAGTTCTTTTTGAGGCCCCGATTCGCGTAAACAATGTAGTCCTCGCTGTACAGAGTCTTGAAGCAGGCGAAAGCAGAGATCTAATCTTCTTATTTGTTTCTGTGGATGATTTTATGGGTGCCAGCCAGAAGATTGTAGATCACGATGTTTTTGCCGCAGACGTAGGCGAGCTTGTTCTCACTGAGCGAGTAGGCGTTGCTCTTGACCTGCTTCTGGCTGAATCCGATTGCCTTAAGCGAGAACAGGGAGACTCCGTTTAGGAGTTTTTGCTTCTCGTCGAACATTGGTTTTTTGAAGTCGCGATCCCCGATCTGGGAATTATTTGAGTCCTGATTGGACATGAGTTTGGCTGCCATTATCTCTTTTTTTGAGTTGGATAATAAAAAATATGTGGCGTGTACAGAGATAGCTATAAATGAATCTATGTATTGATTATATATTTTTATGTATATAATATTGAATATGTATTTCTTTTTATGGATTGTTTTTTTGCTTAATTCCGAAATCGAAATCAGAATATCAAAATAAAATAAATAATAATAATAAAGAATTAAAAACAAAATATACAGATCTGAAGTAAAAAATAATATTATATAACATCTAGCATTATTTGAAAAAAATAGTGTTAAATCGATGTTTTTTTTATTGTTCGAATTTAAAATATATGCAACTCAACATGAGTTTTTTTTTGCTTTATCAATTTATTATTATTAAATGCTATCATATGGCTAGCTAGCTTCCTTTTTGATATATATGCATATATTATGTTATAATATTTGTGTTGCCTAACAATATTATTATAGACATATGTTTATTATAAGTCTTACAATACACTTACAAAAAATATTCAAATTCCTGTCTAGTTATTGTGCTTCTATTTATTTTTTACAATGGAATGCAGCGATGCATAGATAAAGCTATTCCCTTGAGTTAAATTATCTAATTTGTGAGCACCAGATTTGATTATCTAACAACGTAGAAGTATATGACTCCACATACCATTGTATCTCTTAAATAATATTTTTATAAAAAATAATTATCAGAACTAATGAGTGTTTTTAAAACTCAAGTGTTATAATTTTTAGGATGTTGTATTTTGTGACTGCTAATTTTCTTTGATTTAATTGATAGATTTGTAAATTTTTTTATAGGTTTCTTTAAAATAATACGCAATATAAATAACATAATATATGCCCCTATAATTCTAGTTCGTATATAAACACTGCTAGTTTATTTATTCAGTTAGGATAATCTCTAGGAAATAGCCATATACATATTTAACAGATCAGCTACAACTACGCCAAAAGCTATATAAATATATAAATCGATATACATAGAAATATATAGAGATAAAGTTTATCGCTGATATTTTTAATTTTCTTCCAATATCGTCAATAATTGTTAGTCACAATACTAATAACTAATGATTATATAGATATATGTATATATAGTTTATTTGAACAAACTGCAATACAAATAATAACAATGTATAACTTAATATTATCTTATTATAAACATATAAATATTTTATTTTTTTATTTTCTTAATTAATATCTCTATATATTTTATATCAATGATATTCAATTGCGAAGAGCCTGAAAAATAAGTCGATACTACCCGCACAGTAAAAAATATAATTTAATTTTAGTAGATACCTTTAGAAACTGAACCACTGAAGTCGATCCATTATCCTTCAAAATCCATTCTTTCCTATTTAGTTATTTTTTTATTATTTCTCAAATTCTTCGAATTATTTGTTAAAAGAAATAATAAGAATATATATAAGAATATATATGACCGAAAAACAAAGAAAATACATTAAAATTTTACTACCCTAATAACAAACAATAATAATAAAAACACATCTAACCAAAAAGCGATTGATATATTTAGGTTCAAATATTGGAAAATATCACCACAAAACTACTCCTCTAACTCAAGGTCCATCATCAGAAATTATCCTTTTCCCATATTCGCAGACAGCTCAACTGGGACAAGCTTCGACTCTTCAATTCAGAAGGAAGTGAGTACTATGAAGAAGATTTACAGTACATACGAAACTCCACCATTCTCTACGCATCCAAAGGCAGTGACTTCAACCCCAACAGCTGCCTCGGGGAATACCAGATGGTCAAGGAACTGGGAGAAGGCGGGTTCGGCAAAGTGATGTTGGCCAAACGCAAGCTCAACCAAGAGAAAGTAGCGATCAAAATCATCAAAACCGAGAATATCTGTTCTGCTGCCGATATCGACAGCATCTTTATCGAGGCGGAAATCCTCAAAGGTCTCAACCACGACAACATCGTGAAGGTATATAATTGCCTAACTCTAAAAAATATGGAAGTAGCAGTCATAATGGAGTACTTGGAAGGAGGAGAGTTGCTCGGCTACGTTGAGAAAGAAGGTTTTTTGCCGGAAAAAGAGGCCAAAATATTTTTTAAACAAATCGTCAAGGCAATGTTTTATTGTCAACAACATAATCTTTTACATCGAGACCTGAAGCTAGAAAACGTCTTGCTACTGAACCATTAATCCAAGAAAATAAAAATAATCGACTTCGGTATTGCTGGCGCGGCGAGTCTCATGAAGATCGAGAACATTGACACAGGTAGTCTCCAGTATATGGCTCCGGAGTGTTTCTATCCCTTAAAATAAAGGAAAATCGATGGAGGAGTCGATGTCTGGGCTATGGGAGTGATCCTCTACGGGATGATATTTGGGGACTTGCCGTTCAAAGGGAACCACACACAAGAGATTCTCGCCCAGATCCGCTCTGCGAACTATAAAACTCCACCCGCTATCGCTGCTAACCTCAGCAAAGAATGCATGGATGTTCTTTCCAAATGTTTGGACCCCAGCCCAAAGTCCCGAATAAAAATAGGTGATCTCGCCCAGCACTAATGGGTGTAGGACAAATTGTTCCCTGAGTAAAAAGAAATTAATAATTTTACAACATCATAAATGAAAAAAAAACATTGTCTAATTGGTTAATGTTAGCACTATTTTCATTACATTTCATATGAACATTTGAATTTTATTTAACTATTAACAATTAGATCTAAATTTTCACGAAAAAAAGAAGTCCTCATACCCATCCAAGAGACAACTCTCCCTGAGATCAAGAATACTGCAGTTCCCTCATCATCAAGTAACTATGTCTTGAAGGATGCGAACCTCAATAATAGTGTTAGCAAAGCTAGTTCACCATCGATTTTCAAAAAAGGGGTAATTAGCGTTCCGGCCATCAGCAACAAGTCTCTGATAAAAGGACAGGCGAACAAACTACCATCAACTTTGAGTAAAATCAATCTAAAAAAATGATATTTTTTCACTATTAAAACATATTCATACTTTTTTTTCTCGACTAGCTTAATAATTATAATTCATGAAGAGATACACAATATAGTTACATTAAATCCCCATTCTATTGTGAACACAAAAAATATTCGTTGATTATAAGAATCATTTAATTAAAAAAATCAATTAAATGCTAAAAAAAACATTTTTGCTGTTAAGTTGTCAGCATCAAATAATCACATTTTTAAATAAAGTAACGATTGTCCCGAAAGAAGAAATTATTGATAGGTAGCAATATAATTAAAAACTTGAAGTACACAAGTTATCTAATTATACATATAAAAGTATTAAATATTCAGAATTTTTAACATTAATTAGCCATTTTTTATCTGATAATTTATCGCCTCCCTGAATATTAAGCCATTGAATCACTTCGAAAATAAAGAAAAAACAACAACCTAAGCAGATATATGAATAACGCAATTAGTCCCAGATGGGAAACCCTCCATCAGGCCGAAAGGCAACAACACACTAGCAACATGAATCACGTCAAACAACACTATTCCTTGCTGCTCGATTAATATAAGAAGCAGGAAATGTCGATAGCCAACATCGATGAACTCTATAAACGCTTCAAATTACTAAAAAGATACGAGAGTGAGTACGACAGGAACCAGGAGCTGAAGAAGGAGCTGAGCTACTGGGACCAGGCAAGAACGGATAAATAAATATTTCTGGAGAACTAGGTATCGAAGTTGAATTCAATACTGTTCGAAGCTAAGGAAAAGATGAAAGTATTCAAAATGGAGCAATAGAAAGATTTAGAGAAAATACGCCTACTAAAGAAGTTTTGATGTTTAAGGCATACAATCATAAAATGCAGTAGAACATCATCGACATTAAGTATATACATATGCTATAACATTTGGATTCTATTCATATATTTAATGTATATAAATCATATATTTTATCAAATTTACTTTTTGAAGATGAAGATGATCTATAGGGATTTTCTATATTTTTATATAGAGGTATATTTAGCCAAAATATGTTTTATATTGTTATTATCACTTAAGAAAATAAAACAACTATCACTAAATATCAATAATGTCTTCCTGAAGCTCTTCCCAAAGTTTCGGCTTGTCAGTAATCCCCAGCTCTTTCATTGTTTCTTGCAACAATTTCACCCATCTCCAAAAATGATCTTTCGGAATCTTCATCCCTCTATGCTTTTCCCTCAAATCAATTGGCATTTGCACATAATTCTCCGCGAAGTTCACCAGCAGGTATTTTTCAAGGGTTACTGAAT
>JAHDVE020004650.1:0-20940 GCA_022606495.2 Halesus radiatus | reverse complement strand
ATAGCGAAGCAGATACAATCTGTGAAGCAGGAGATGTCGAAGATTGCACGCCAACATTCATCTTGCCTGCAACTTGGGTTTTAGTTGCAGATCTAGTTGTAATCTTGCGAATGACAGGCAGCATTTCACGAGTGTTGTTTATAGTTTTGTTTACAACAGCGGGGAGTGAGGGGAACGAGTCGGGCAGCGACAGCTGGGCGGAGGCTGAGACCAGCGGGCGGCACTGCTTGCTTGTACCTTCGGCTGGGCGTTCGGCAATACTCGTAAATTCTGAAGTGAGAAGCGGCGGAGCGCATACGGTCAACTCCAGTGGCGGACGGAACAGCTCACTCGCATCTTCGGCTGCGCGTTCGGAAGTGTTCGGGATTACCGAAGAGCGACCGGTCGTTACTGCGTTGTCACTGTTGACACTTCGCGCACTATCACAAATAGTTAACTTGGAAGTAATAACGTTTTCGAGTTGTTTCACTCGCTGTAAAACATCTTTCAACACTGCAGTCTGTTCGGTGACTATATTCATCAAGTCGCGAAGCGTAGGGTCTGCCATTTTGGATGGTTTAGTACAAGATAATCTTTGCAGAAATAGGACGAACAAAAACACGTCCGTACGTGATAATAATCTCGGGTTTGTGTGATTACACCTTACGGTTAGAAAATACACATATTTACACAATAAAACTGTAAATTGGACAGGAGCAAATCATTGAAGCGGGCTGTCAAATGGTTGCTAGGGTAACAAATATAACTTGAAACTATATAAACAGAATGAATATTTACCTGTTCATCATCATCTTCACTGCCGAAAGGATTTAGGTCATCGGGGTACTCTTCATTGTCAGTTGGCATGGATGTTTCAATCTCAGCAATTTCAATAGACGATACATTTGTCAAATCTTCTTCAATGTCTTTAACATCAGCAGATTCAACTTCGGGAACGAAATCCTTTCCTTCATCAACATTTTTAACATCTTCCTTGTCTACTTCTATTTCATCTTCTTCTGAGATTGTTTCCTTTTCAGTCAACTGTACAGTTTCTTTTTCAACAGCTTCTTTTTCAGTCAATGGTACAGTTTCCTTTGCATTCAAGTGTACAGTTTCCTCTTCAATGATGTCTTCATGACTTTCTGTATTGACTATAACATCTACAGTTTCTTTTTCTGTTATGTCTGGTATATCTTTTATGGTACTGGGTATTATGACCTCAATATCCAATTGCTCATCTTTAATATCAATGTCTTCTTTACTTATTTCCATATTCTCATCTTTCATAACATAATTTTTATCGTCTGTAATATATTCTAACTTATCAGTTATCTCACTACAAACAATGTTTTCTTCTTTTAAATCTATTACTGTTACTGGTATGTCAGTTGAACAGACTTCGACCACTTCTAGGTTGTCCTTATCTTCTGATACTGAGTCAATGTTGTTTGATTTCGTGCTATCACTAAAAGGCATAATATCTTCAATACAAGGCACATTCATTTCAGAAATTTGAGATTCTTCCACTTCAACATGGCTCAGTGTAATTTCTGGAATACTCGAAGCGGGAATTTCTACTTCGACACGAACAACGTCTATAGTTGGGACTTCAATAGTACTATCGCTACTATAGCTAGTTACGTTCTCACTTAAAGCTAACTTATCTTTAGTTAATACTAATTTATCCTTATCAAGGGCACTCTTGCGCGAGCTAACGGGACTGGCTGTAATGCCGGAGAGCCTATTTGTTTCTGGGCTCGCTGTCTCAAATAGCTTCATCCTCATTTTGACCAGTGACGGGCTTGATGAACCCTGTGACATCTCGCCATCTATATTTTTTTTATCATCAAAAGTATCAGATTTTACGTTTCTCTGATTTTCTTTGGCAATTACATCATCAAATTCAGCTCTGACATCGATATCATCTGGAGCATTGTTCTGATTGCTGTCATTCTCCTTCTTTAAATCACTGGCAGTTTTAAGCTGGTTAACATGGACTTTTTCTTTATTTACATTTTGCAACCTTATCTCTCTACTGCTTGAATTTACTTTCTCGGGGCTTGCAACTTCTTTTTTGACAAGGCTGTCAAATTTTATCTGTAACTCGTTTTTCTCTTCGGTTGAAGAAGCACTACTTGCTTCAGATTTATGAATTAATTTATCCTTAGACGGGGATATTTCCAGAAGCTTTTTATCAACACTTTCGTCACTTACTTTTTTAGAGTTAGAATGTTTTAAATTAACACTGTCTGTAGCTTCACACACAGAAACGGGCGGGATCAATTCACTTTCAAAACCATCACTTTCATTTTTTTCAATAACTGAATTCACTGTATTTAGAGATTCTTCAGTGGGTGAGAAATTTTCAAAGTCCATCGGAGAAGAAATCTGATGGATATTCTGCGATTGTACTTTCTCAGGTGACATTGGCGGAAGGGTGCTCGGCAAAGCTGGGGCTTCCTCGTCATCACTTTGTTGGAATTGCGTATTTAAAAAACCAGACAAAGCCTTCGACGAAGGGGTCGAAGATTTGATGGAATGTCCCCTCATGCTTCGATTGAAAGCTGAATCTTCAGCGTCCAAAACATCTTTGAACTGCTGAACATTCCGCACCTTCTCCTCGTCACTGAGCAGCCTATCGTAATTCTTGCCAGAACCTCTCGTAGTATCAGATTTAAGATCTTCGCCCTTTGAAGTGTTGGTGTCTCCAGTTTTGATAGAGTCAGTTGCGCTGTCGTCTTCGATGGAGTCCGTCTCTTCATCCGGGCATGTTTCGCAGCAGAATTGTCCGTCCGTTTCGGTCTGGTAGCAGGAGGCGAGGCTGAGCTGCGCGCCGCAACGGGCGCAGGTGAAGCAGGTGCGATGGTAGAGGCGGCGCTCCACCAGCAGGCGCTGCGCCAGGAACACGGGCTGGCCGCAGGCGACACACGGCTCGCGCCTCCCAAGACTCGTCGACATCTGCACACAACACAACACATACTCATTAGTCATTATTTCATTAACTGAACTAGCTACAGAACTAGCCAGTGATAAGATAAAATGTCTATAATTAGCCTAAACAAATAGATTCCAGTGTTTAACTAACAGGATAGGATACACACTAAATTAATAAGAATTCTTGAAATTTAATTTTACCAACATTCTTTTGATAAATGTTAACTTAAAATGCATTGAGACAATTAGGTACATACACAATAAAAATCTTTGAAATTGACAAAAAACACAGAAAACGAGTTTGTGAGAGGGAAACATTGTTATGTTTATAATAATAAAAAATAATAACATTATTAAAAATAAAATAAAAATTAAGTTTAGGACAAATCAAACTACCATTTTTACAAAACAGGGAGATTCATTTCCAAAAAATAAAGAAATGGAGAATATTATGTTGAGATACCACAATTAATTCATATTATCGAGGAGATAATTACATCATAATATAATAAATACATAAACAGTGTCAGTAGAAAGGGGACAAAATACAAAATACTGATCCACAAATAAACAAAATAGAAAGCAAAAAGCAAAACTAAAAACAACAACAAAAAAACGAATAAAAATATGAAATATGGGTGATAGCGAATATACTGCAGAAAATATAAACTAAAATACAAGAAGCACATAAATCAATTACCTTTTAGCAGAAAATTTCTGGTTTATACTGGCCCATAATGTCCAAGCTTTCCTCCTGGAGCGAACAAAAAGAAAAAATGATACACAGTGTGGGTGGTGAATGTAGCAATGGAATTTGGCGAACAATTGTTATGGGAATTAAAATAAATACATTAAGTTAAACCCCATGCGCGGATACGTGCGGCAGATGATGATGATTATATTATAATATTATGCACGAGTAATACTATACAAGCTTCAGTCACTGGAAGATAGGAGATAGTAACAAAACGATACAAGGAAGAGTTAAATATGTACTCAGAGAGAACAAAGATGTGCATAGTGCAACTATGTAACGTGTTATTCAACCGTTTCCCCGACACTAATGAACATACATTTTCCATTTTCCATTCAGGGTCGGCTAATCCCCGATCGAGTTGATGTTCAATCTCTGTGTAAGTCACGAAATATGCAAAATTCAATGCACAAGTGGGTCACACAAATGTCGATGCCGATCGCAAACAAACAGGGTCGCCAATCATTACAGCTACATCATGCCTCAGTATTTATCACGCTTTATGTAACGCGATTGATCTTGATTATCGTAATAATTCTAATTCCCACTTGAGAACAATATGATAATGTGTGATGCAACAAAGCATTTGAGAAAACGCTTTGCCGAAATGCGAGTCGTAAATTTGCGCAGATTGTCGTAGCTTCGTTGGGCGTGCGGGTCAATTGCCGAGCTCGTGAAGCAAGCATCACATCTCGCAATAGTTGCGAATTCATTTTTAATTTCCGCAAACAATGGCTTATGATGTTACGAGAGATAATATAGAGAGGTTTCTGCCAGCACCGCGGGATTGCGATCGATTACCAAGGTGATGAGCGGGCGTGACTTGCATTCAGCTGTTGTTGGACGGACATGGACAGTTTGGATGGCGTGCAGAAAGAACCGCAGGAAGAGGTAACATGTAACATCTAGAATCTAGAGAGAAGCGAGGAATGAACTAGACACGCGGCGGTAGATTCTAACACACACACGTGATCAATAAAGGCAGTGTTTACTGTAGATAACAAACAAAAAACTGCATTTTTAAGCACAGTGAAAGAACTGGTAGAGAAAGGGGACAAGCAATCGGTAACAGAGTACGCGAACGAACGACTTTTTGCGAGGAGAGCTTTCATTTATAAAATAATAACGATCTTCACAGCCAATATTTGGAAGTTGGTCGTTTTTTGGGGTGTTAAACCGTATTGTCTTGAATCTCGTTACTTTTCTGGTAGCCTTGCAGCGTCCATTATCAGCGCAGATCATTTGCTAGACTGATTCCAATTATCTGATACGACACTACAAGGCTATCCGAAACGTCGGCTGGAGAAGAAGGAGGACCAATAAGACATGAGAGATAATATTGTTATTATTATGAGATGTGCGTGTAAATAAGTAGTTATTTCACTATTCGATTCGAGTACAATTTGAATAATTATTATTCGTCTAGCAACGATACAACAGTAGCTGATCTTGACATTGGTCAAAGCGAACAAAGAAAAACCTATTCCTATTTTAGATGTGTTTCTATATAAAAAGTATTGATATTCATATTGGATACTATTACCTCACTTAAATATGGGTACTACAATATGGGTGCGTTAAACGTGAATACTGAATGCATACATAAAAATTGAATACGTGATAACAAAATGAATGGTACTAAATAAAACTACATTCATTGATGAAAAAAAAAAAACAGATCCTTGAACACCCATACAGAAATTGTATGTCAATCATTAATTGATGGATAAATTCAACAACTATTCATTAAAAAAGCATACCGAATTCTCCTCGTCAATCATTGAAATTGGACACAGATTTGTTGATATTGTTCGTAAACGGTTTGTGAAGGGAAATCCTGAAAAATAAAAGCTATCGTCTTCACGGAACGAAAATCTCCAGTCGAGAAAATAAACACGAATTGTCCAGATGATGTGTAGTGGATGATTGGTACACGCATCTTGCAAATAATTGGCGAGCGTGTCTTCCAACTACATAGGAAACGAGAAAATGCTGCGCGATTTTATTGGATCTACTACCTCGTGCATGGATATCGCACGAGACACGACATTAGGTAAAAAACGTATAATGTAATCACTGAATTTTATAAGTGTAGAATCATGGAGCTGTGATTTTCTACTACAAGAATAAATTATTGACATATTTACCAACGGTTCAGCTTACTTCACTGTTGAAACTTCCTAGTAACACTGTTGGACGTGGTTAGCATGATATAGTCCATGCAAGAAGAAATAAGAAGTTTTGAGTTAACTATCACCACCGAGTGGAAATGTGCTGACATCATCGTAAAGGGTATATTATAAAGAAATGTATGTTGAGAGGTGATTCAACTAATAATAGCGAGCCGATAATTCTAAAAAAAAGGCAATGCCGTTATCGCTGGCAATGGCTAACCGTTGGCAATAAGTGATGAAAAAATCTGCAATTTCGACAGATTTACCGATACAACGTTTTCCGTAGGACAGAATTAAATATTCTAGATATCATGTCAAACCACATGATATAACCGACAATCTGCAAAAAACGCTCATACGCAAAAAAAACATGCTATACAACTTCGATATGAAGTGAGCTAACGAGCTTAGAGTAATTTGTCACCACAGAGCAAATAATGCATAGAGATGCCCTAACATGCAAGGGGAAGAAACCAAAATAAAAGGGGGCGAAATACGAGGTAGACGTGCCGCCAATTTAAGTAAAAGAGCAAATAAGGAAAAAGGTTCGACTTGTTTACAAAAAGCGAGTAGTTTGTAAGAGTATTTAGTTTGACTCCTTTATAAATGTTTTATAGTTTGCTTACCGCAGTCGAAATCACGCGAAATAAACATGGACGGCAGTGAATAGATTAGTGCCAAAGTGGGTGTCACTTTTTCAAATATTCCTACATGTCAAAACTTTATTATATTATGGTGATGGCTCACCTAAAGGTATGCGGTAGGAACGCGTTCCAGTCTCCAACTTGCGCGACTGTTTCCCGTAAAACAGTAAATATATCCCATCGAGTTAATAATTCAATTATGAAGATTTTAGCGTCAACTGATAATATTATTTAACCGTTGTTCTCAACATTCGTCAACTACGTTGACGGCATTTACCGTTTGTTACCAACGGCTAGTTGTTTTTTGGTACAGTACTAGATTCGACTAGGTGCCTTCTAGGGAAAATAGATCCAGGAAGGTTCTAGAAGTCGACCGAGTGACGGCTGTCAGGGTTTGACGTGCACACGAATAGCGGAGTCTCCGTATCCTGCCTACTGGACTAGCGACTGCAGGGCGGGAAGTTAACAGACGGGAATACCTGATGAGAGCGGGCTGCTGGCTATGCCTGTGCTATCACTAACAAGAAACGGGAGGACGTCTCGGAACAGCTAACATCGGACTCGTGACTGGAATGAAGGAACAATTTAATCTGTTCGTCCTTTATGAGCACGGACGCAATTAGTGACCAGATAAATGGCTAAACGGCTAGCTAAGCCAGGGGTAGAGGAACTTAAGAGGATCAGACGAGTCAAAAATATTACTAAAAGTTATGTGTCCTATGTCGCCATGAATATAGGTAATAGTAAAAAAAATCGCTTGGCAAGCGGAGTCCAGAAATGTTAGATCTAAGCGCAAAAAATAATTTTGTAAATTTTTTGAAGAAATGCTGATAAGGACATAGAAAACAAAGCAAATCTAAAATTTAACTCTAATCGGACTGATGAAGCCCCAGAAAACGGCTATCAAGTTCCGACAAAAACTAGGAAATTCCTCCACAGGATTAACAATTATTAACAATTTTTTTCTAAAAAGAATAAAAAATTTTTTTTTGAAGAAATGCTGATGAGGACATAGAAAATAAAGCGAATCTAAAATTTCACTTCAATCGGACTGATGATGCCTCAGAAAACGAACCTAAAGTAAAAAATCGAAGAACACACAAAAACGTGACTAACCTTTCCAGTTGTCAAAAACAAACCACTGATCCAAAATGGTTGATAATGCTAACATATGATAAACATATGTGTACCAACATAACGAAAAAAAATCGATAATCGAATGTACACAGCCCGCGAAAATTCAAAATTCACCTTTTCTTTTGAACACACCTCGTATAAATAAAAATAAATAGTTGGTCTGAAGCAACAAAACTCTCAAACTGTGAGCTTTAAAATGCACTAAAATTTATCTGTCTGATATTTCTAGGTCAACGCAACTATTTTCAGGAGACAATGCCATTTCCATCCTGAGCTATGGAGCTTTCAAAAATCCATTTAACTGCCTAAAAATGTCGTATTTTTAAAGCATATTTACTTTATAAGCACATATAATATGCTAATTTGTCTCAATGGACACAGTCTGTTAAAAACAATATATATATATTTTTAATTATCATATTATTCGGTTATCAGTTATTGCGTTTCGGAAAGCAGGTTCATTTAAGTTCTTATTCGGAAATCTCGTAATTTCACTAACGAATTGTAGTAATATTGTGAATGTGTTATTTTTGTATAGCCATATGTATACTGTATAATATTTTGTAATTTTTTTATGAATATGCACCTAAGGATTACTGTAGGAGTAGTAAGGAGTAGTATTAAGAATAAGCAGGAATGTATGTAATATGTTAAGAATGTATAAATAGAATGTAAAAGTAGCACTGTAGGATACCACCGAATGGAGTTATTTAATCATTTTTAGGTTTATTTATAGTAAAGCGCACTTGAAGTGAAACAACACAAAACTGCGCTATATAAATGCATTGTTATTATTATTATTATTATAACGACTCTTATTGAGTACCTACGCTATGTAAGTGCAGTGGTGTGTGTACACGATCTCGTGTACGCAGATTGATTAGCCTAACAAACCGTTACATCAATTCCTGAAAATCGTGACTTCGCCTTATAATTTTCCCATCAATTTAGTATTTGCGTAGGTGTCTCTAATGAGGCACGTTCCACTTTGACATGCAAAGCACAAGATTTGTCCTTTAATATTGCCGATATTAAATCATAATATTTATTTGCACGGTTGAATTTTAATTTAAACAGACTTCGTTGAAAATTATCATACCTACCTGCCTTATCCGTAACAGTTATTTTTTGTGTACGAAAAAAATGTATAATTATTTAATTCAGATGTTCCTAACCTTTTTAGGCCACTTGACCACTTCTCAAATATATTTTTCTCGTAATAATAATAAGAGTTAATTTCTATAGCGCAGTTTTGTGAAGGTTCGCCCCAAGTGCGCTTCACACTAACTAACCTAACCTAATATAATTAGAAAATAACATATATTCTATATACATATATGCAAATTAAAACTGTGACTTATATATGATATTCATGAACAATTTAGATATTATATAACAATTTAGAATACACTAGGGGTATAAATAATCTAATGTAAAGTTCAAATAACAAAATAGCAAGGAAATATACACTGAATAACTGAATCTAATATAATTAGAAAATAACAGATATATTACATGTGTGCAAATTAGAACTACGATTTAAAATATTCGTGAATAGTAGACTCACTTACATGAACATTTTAGATATAATATAACAATTTAGTTTAATTGCTAAGGGTGTAAATAATCAAATATAAAGTATGTATAAATAATAAAAGATAAAGAGAATATTTTATTAAAATGTGTACATGGTTTTCAATGGATACTGAGGGCATTGAATAACAAGGATTCACGTGTGGAGAAAACGACGACTAAATAAGTTATGGAGGATCAAAGGAAAAAATGGCCTGAATTTTCTGGAAGTTATTATTATAAACTAGCTGATGTGTTTGTGTATTTGGGAGCCGAGATTGATTTGACAGCGAAAGTAATGCCTTGTGACGACTATTACTATTTCTAAACAAAGAAATATTCATTTGAAAATTTTATTTCATTACAAGCATTTACGAGTATGTTTTCAAAATATATCTAAATAATAAAGTTCTTAAGTAGGTACCTACTTGTGTTTTCCATTTTGAAAACATTATACTAAAACAAACCTTCTTTTGAATATGTAATCTGTGGCTAACCAGAGTGGTATATCTATGGGCTAACCTCAATACAACATAGCGGGTTCAATGTTTTTCATATTCGTTTTAAAACGTTATAGCAACAGTTTTACATATTGCATTTCATTCTACTAATGAAAACAAACTGCTATTTTCAGCGAAATCTGGCGAATAATTTTCGAGAAAATCGAGGACAGACAGACAAACATTTATTTTTATGAATGTCTATGTCTCTATTAGATAGCATTTTTTGAAGAATTTGGTTTTTGTACCCCTATAAAACGGAACCCATTTAAAATATCAAAGACGCATAAAGAAAGCCGCGCAAGCGAATAATTTAGTAGATTCAGTGAGAAACCGATAAATGCTGTTGATTCTCATCGTTTGGAAAGTAATTGCATCACACATAAATATCAACAACAACAAAAAAATCGCTGAATTATCTATATTGTTTATAATAAAGTAATTTTTACTTAATCTATCCCTATTGCCTAAATCATATGAAATCATCCCCCAAAGCTCTTTTAACTCGCGATCGCCCCACAAGCGACTGAAATCGACCACTGCTGGGAGACATTGCCTACGTTTGGGATCACTGATTTAAACTATGCTTATGTATTTTTTTATAAAAAATAAAAAAATATATAATAATATTGTTTTTATTAAATACTGCAAGTATCAGTTTTGAAAATGGCTTTGAAACAGCTGTCACAGTGATAAAAACTAAAATACTCGCGGAACTTAATAAAAATAAAATATATTTTTCTGTAACAACTCCGGACCTTTTTCATAAACCTTAAGCTTTTTCTTGAACAGCTCCGGGAATATCCTCATCATGGAGGCCCGCCTCAGTCCAGCCTCCAGCATCGACGCATACTGGAGAAAGATATTGGTCCCTCACAAATTAAATGGCGCAGCACCCTTAAAGGCTTTATTTTTACGTACTTATTTTTTTTATTTTTGTTTTATGCGTCATGTATATATTTTATAAACTTTTGTGCATATTTTGTAAATTTTTATAACTATTGTATAAGTATATTTTTAATGGAATATGTGGGACTGCACTAACCTCCCCACATATCGGAATAAACATTTATTATTATTGTTTAAAATAAAAAATAAAAAATAAAAAAATAACAATTAATATGCGTATGTATTTTTAATTGCCGTCGAAACGATATTTTCCTGTGGACGACGGTTGTGACGTCACGCCCGCCAACGTTTCTAGGAGGTCTTGGCTTACAGTGACAGTTATTGTTAGCGGCCAGTAAAGTGCGTAGGCGGAATCTACGTCATAATATCCGTCAGTCAAATAGAAACCGTTTTCTATCAATAAAAGTACAAATGAGAAAAATGCTCCACTGTTACTGCTAAAAGGCTTGCCACATGACTGGTTTGTCCGATACTAAAAAATCCATGGCGCCTAAAAGTTCGACCATCCATCGTCCTTTCTCAAAGTTGGTGGGCTTGACTTAAACATATAAATTCCATACAAAAAGGATGATCAAATTCAATGACGTCAGCGCAGATCGTTCGACAGATTTAGCTGCCTCGTATGTCGCACAAACAGATTATCTGGTTTATAGTTACGATTATTTATTGTTATTTACAGTTTACATATAAATTAAACCCACACTGTGTCACTGAAATGATTCAGTGGTGTAAATAGTCGAATGATATTACGTATTTTTTGTGGTGATTTTACGCATAGGGCGGACAGACGTTTCGACTGAATCATGCCAGGCTTCTTCGGGAATAGTACAGGTAGAGCAGACCTTTGCACCAATCGTAATAACTACTAAGTGTTAAAGGGGAAGCGAGTCGGCACCCAATTTGAGATTCAAACTAGATTCACCCAACTGCCAGCCGAGAATCCTACCCACCGGGTTATCGACCACCTCAAATAATTAGTTAACGCATTCATAAACGGCGAAGCGACAAGTCAGCATGCAAATAGATGATCATTACTGAGATAGAAAAAAAAATAACAATAAAAACATGCCGACATGGAAAATAATGGTTGGTTAGTAAATGAATGGCATCAAAAATAAAGCATTATTTCACAGTAATTGTAAATGTTCCAATATCGAAAAAACATAATGAAGCTTAAAAACCTCATTGTAATATGTATAATCATCGAGGATAATATAGCAACTCTCAAAATGAAACGTGAAACCGAAGACACAGAGAAGAAAAAATAACGGTAGCAACTGGGAGTCGTATATATATATATATATATATAAATTAATTGCGGATGATATTGACAATTCTTAGAAATCAAAGTATGATACCGATAAAAATTACGGAACGGATCGGGGTAGCTGTAGATAAGTGGATTACACCACGAGGTCCTGGGTTCGAGTACCAGTTGCTGCCGTTATCTTTTTTTTTCTGTGTATTTTCGGTTTCATGTATCATTTTGAGAGTTGCTAATGATTAAGAATGTTAATGTTTCAATACCAATCCACTCGGATCTCTTGGAATCTAAAACAAAAAGAATGGAATTCGCAGAATGTTCTCACCCAACAAGAAAACGATCGCTTTCTCCCAGTGTCTAGTACAAATATGTTTCAACCACTGACAACGATTAGGAATTAGAATAATGATGACTTCAGCAATGGCGTGCGATTCATATGACATAATTTTTGTTCTTCTTTATTCAGTAGTAGCTGATTTTTTTTATTATTATTTAGAATAAAGTTGTGAATTCTTGCTTGACGTTTGGGCGCCATAATTGATATGACAGCGAAAGAAACGCCTTGTGACGACTATTACTATCTCTAAATAAAAAAATAGAAAATTTTATTTCATGAAAAAAAATTTTTTTTTTCAGAATATGTCTAAATAATAAAGTAGGTACCTACTTGTGTTTTCCATTTTGAAAATATTCTACCCAAACAAACCTTCTTTTGAATCTGTGGATAACCAGAGTGGTATATCTATGGGCTAACCTCAAAACAACATGGCGGGTTCAATGTTTTTCATACTAATTTTAAAATGTTATAGCAACAGTTTTATATATTGGACTTCAAAAATTTCTAAACTTTCCCGGCACTAATAAGAACAAACTGTGCTATTTTCAGCGAAATCGGCCGAGTAATTTTCGAGAAAAACGTATTGTTTTGAATTTTTCGTATAATTTTGATCGACATTATTACAAGAATTCCCAAACCACAAATTCTGGGCAATGCAATAAAATTATCCACTTGATAAATTTTGTATAGCTTTGTTACTAGCGCCATTCCCCCACCTCGAGTGGTGATACTTTGAACTAGTGCTGTTAGCCAATTTTGCATCAAACAATAGTGAGTTTTAAATACGCATGACGAAAACTATGTTATTTTGAGTGACCGGATAATTTAACACACGTTCTATTCACATCTACACAACATTAGTTTCTTATAGTATCTATGAACACATTCAAATTACAGCGTACGTAAGCGAAATGTATCCGCGCATGCACGGGTCAGCACCGGCCGAGATTTTCGGCTAGAATATTTTGACGTGCTGGTGGCTGCTTGCGACGTCTGCGCCTGCGCAGTTAGTATGAACACATATCGTTAGTACCGCCATCTTCGTCAGTTGGCGTCATTAGACGCAGGTATTGCTAAAACCGAGAAGATGGATAGCGATAAATTTATAGAATTGGTCAGGGAATTTAGGTTATAAAATAATAATAAATATGGGAATAGGATTATAAAATCCTCAAATATGTTGTGGCGGGCGCTAGCGCTCAGTTGACAGCCGTACTAGTGTATGTGCTGTGTCTGCGCTGTGCTGCACTGTGTAATGTGAATACTCGCGTCTGTGTCGTGCCTGTACTGTACCGTTATGCCCTGCGCGGTGCTGGTAGATGTGAATAGACCTTTAATCGGCACATTTTTTTTAATGTGACATAAAACCATTAAAAGTACCAAAAAATGCGGGAAAACCTAACCTAACCTAAAAAATAAATAAAAAGCTTATTAGGGTAGGTTAGATTAGGTTTGAAAACTAGTTTTTTTCGTACTTTTAATTACTTTACATTCCTTTTAACAAGTGTGCCGATTCATACATGTGTTGAATTGCCATGGAACCTATTTTTGTATTCCAGAACAACGACATTTATCATTTTCTTGCTATTATTATATACTACCTGAACGTACATACGTGGGATTTCATTAAAAAATCGTTTTGGCAAAGAAACAGTGTCTTTTGTTTCTTTCATGTCAAAATGTATCCTTCATTAGTGATTTTTTGTTTGCAGTTTAGATTATGAATACTTCGAATGTTATGTTTTCGAAATATGATATTATTTTGTGTAATACCAAAACAAATAATTTAAAACGCATGTCATATCATGATTAATAAAGGATGTGACCGCAAGCCGCTGCGTTTACTCGCAGTAAGCCGTCAAAAAAAAGTAATTACCATAAATACGACCACGCGCTTACACTGGAAAAAGACAATAACGGACGCGTAAATAATACTAATGAACGCACCTATTTACTTCCAGAGTCGATGGCCGGAAAAGTAACAATGCACTGATTGTGTCTAAAGTCTATTGTACCAAAACCACGTTCACCCAAGTATCGGACGGTTCCGATTGTCTCCCCTATTGTCAGCCTCTCGAAACAAAACATAAAAGATCACCGAGCACTTAGGAATTGTTGTCGTTACTTGCGTTACGTGTTTACGCTATTAGCACGCGCCTAACACTTCCAGAAAGCTGGGAACAGTAGTTGTAACGATCACAGAACCGACTCTTCGTACAGAATAATTGATACTAATGTCGTCGACGACACTTTTTTCTGTCCACTCGCGTGTAATGTGTAATGTAGCAAAAGACCGTCATAAGCTATTAATAATGGACCGGAGAGCAAGACTCTGTGGAGATGCTGCGCGTGGGATGAACAGATTCATCTTACTGACTGCAATCGATTCGGATCAGGAATGATTCTGATATTTGCGATGACTATTATTCAAGGGAAATCTGCCGTGTCTCACGCTCCACACGGAGACCTAGAAACGACTCTAGTAAAGTCCTTGAGATTTCAAAGCGGAGCAATTTTGTACGAAAAGTGAAAGCAATTTACGATCACTGATGACGATGATATCGGATATGGAATTATTTTGAACACTACTTAATAATGAGACAATCTAAAACAATCCGTAACTTAAGAAGGCAATTAGATTGACAGTCTTTTGGCTAGGAAGAAAACTAAGAACACAAGTGGATATCGATTCAATTCAATTTAAAACGGGGTTGCAAGTTAGAAGGGAGAGAAACATGTAGCTATTCAATTATTATAGTACACTGTGTTACTTCCAACTTCTGTACGATGCCGATTCATAGCATCACACCAAAGATCACAGCATGACAAGATATTTAAAAATGAGGACTTTCACAACAACAAAACAATGAAATTGATATGAATGATGCCCACAACACAACAGCGACAGGACGCCACAAAAAGCCCCAACTGTTAGTGACATGATAATTATTATTCCATAACTAAACACCCGCCAGTGTATACACAGAAAGACAGCACATTTTTAAACTTTTTTGTAAAGCATTGTATATATATAAAATTCCTAATATTTTTTTTAACAACGGACAAGGTAACAGAACACGAGAGATTGAACTTCAGTTTTTCATGTAGGCAATTAAAATTTAGCCCCGGTTAAAAGCTTAAAATTATTAAAAGTGAATTATTTACAGCAAAAATCAAAATAATTTTGTTTTTTTTTGGCATTATTGTAGATTCCGAAAACAAAACAAAACAAAAAAATACCCAAAGCGAGATTATTATTACCATCAGAGAAAAATAACCAAAAACAATACTGTTCATGAGCTTTTAAAATTGGCTTTCTCTGTTTTTGTTTAGTTTAACGCAGCGTTTTAAGCGGCAGAAGTTATTTCAAATAAAACTCCGAGCTCAATGTATTATATTATGTACTTTGAAATTTGCGTGAAGGTACATGGTGAGATGAAGTAATAGAATGGTAATTCGGATGACGTACCTTTGTGGGAGGACTGGAAGAAGAGGGGGACGGGGGGAGAGGGTTCACGGAGGCAGAGGACCTCTTGCCGGCCATTCTGGAGGGGGAAGATCCTGAAACAAACAATAAAACAGACTAATTAGTAAATAAAATAGACTAAATTAATAAAGATAATACGCAAATTTATATAGCAGCTAACCACAACTTCAATTGCTGGTTGTGACAAGGCACAAAAAGATCCCTGTATTCTCTAATGGAACTAGTCGTTCCTGTTAACAGTGGCGGTTCGGGGTCTATTTCATTGGGAGTTCAATCGGAGATTCAAAAAGTGAGAAAAAAAAACTATGTTTCTTTTTTCCATGTTACATTTATTTTTACATAGATCTGATCTAAATGTAATTCATCATATCGGTACCAGATGACGACCTCGTAACAACAAATAATTCGGTGATTCATTAAAACGTCCGTAGCTATATAATGAATAATATTATGTCGCAGGTTACAAAAATATAGTTTTAAATACGAAAATCACAATTTACGTAAGAAACTTTACCGATTTTTTTTTTAAATTAAAAAAAAAACAAAAACAAAAACAAAAAAATGTTTTGGTTCTTGCAAAATACTATTCCGTGCAAATTTGTTGTTAACAAATCTTCATATAGCTGCGCACACCGTCGCCTTGTAGATTCCAAAGGATTGCACGCTCGGCATGGTTTCCCTCTGAAGCGCCACGAGAATGACAATACATGAAATATTTCTTAGTACAGAAAGCTCTATAGATCCTGAGTGCATAACGCACGTACGGAATTCATTTCCGACTCGCTCTCGGGTAGTATTACCTAATACCTATACGGACGGGTGGATTTTTTTAGTCCCGCATTTGAATACAATGCTTGTTCACTGCGCAAACGCGCGTTAGAGAAAATCGCCACTGCCAGTCAGACTATGCCATTCCCAACTTAAAGTATGTTGTGAGGCCGAATGAAGCAGGAAAAATAGCAATTGCAATTGGTATTGGATTGGTAAAACATCTTCATCTTAATGTATTAACAGAGAACAATTGAACGGCATTACCGAGGAACATAATAGACCTGAAAGAACACAAAATCATGAAGTAACTACCGTTCAAACCATTTGATCCATGCAAGAATGAAAATAGCACCAATTTACCCATGGACCCTGGCTTCCTTATCTTCTGCACTTCATCATAGCTGAACGGGAAACAATGCAGAATGAGGCTCGGACCTCACGTTCTTGTCTTATCCTATAGTGTAATTGTAGGGCAGAGAATTTTGCGATGTTTAACTCCCGGAAAACGATCCTGGAATAATACCTGTGTATTATTTCACCGCCCCGAGTCAAAATAAATCACGCGTTTCTGCCCGCTAGTCTAAGGAATCCATGGCAATTGGAAAAAAGTTTATCTTCAGATTTCTTAGAAATCTTAAGTTATTTGCATTCCGTGATTTGAATTGGTTCTACCCTAGGAATGGACAGGTAACTTAATGTCAAAGAATGTCAAGTGTTAAAAAACGAACCCCTAAAATATGTCCTTAGATTCACTTCGTAGAATAGACCACCGTGTTGGAACATTTAAAAACGACCGAAATTCCGACTCCAGAAAGAAGAGTTTTAAAAATGTTGTAATTAGTTTTTTTTTTTTTTTTTAATATGCGATCTTTGTTTTACTGGATGCAAACTGATTCCTGAAGTAGGTACTGCTGATAAGTATCACGGAAAGCAGAGAGGTGAAGAGAAGATATGATGAGAAACAAGAATAAAGAGGAAGAATATGAGAGGCGCCCACTAAGCCGGCAAGTCATTACACGAAGCGTGTAATCTTCAGCGCCGCGGTATAGGGGCTGGTCGGATCGGCCAGGGAACTATCATCAGGGAATAACCTATCAACGGAGAAGAGCCAAGCCTATGTGGCGGCATTACGCAATTTAATTCTAATTCGAAATGTGGGTACCGCAGGTACTGGTACTTGGAATTGGAATTAATTCCCAGCAAACGAGTCTGAAGGCAAAAAAAACATTATTACAAGAAAGTATTCATAATTCCAATGCAGTTTAGATGGGTTTTCTCTGTCCCGTGCATAACTGGTCAGTGGTCAGGCTGGTCGCAGGCTGGTCGCAGGCGGTCACAGACGATCGTGAAAACGGTAATTATCAATAAAGTACCCCGTGTGACAGAACAATGGGTGGAAGTGCTGCTAAAACTGTGCCCTGAACTCTCAATGGCCACATTCTAGAGTCTTAGACCCTTTTCTTAAATAATCGTTTTGAGATAAGTCGCCCAGCTGGACATAATAATGTAAGGTGCACATTTAGGAACACGGCCGCATTTGATATAATATCATGTACAAAAGGAGATACATACGACGGAAAATGAAAGTTGGAAATGAATTTACTGGCAGTTTTCTATTCATACCCAGATCTGTATCTGCAATGGCTTTGAAATTATTGCTGTCAGGTTTTATATTATATATTATCATTGCCTTCACGAAGTTCCCTTTCATTGATAACTCTCACGAGAATCCAGTAAAGTCATTCCGCCGATTGGCTCCACCCTCTGATCAACAAATAATAACAGAATGACAAGAATGTCTGTCACTTACAAATTGCTCCGTTTACCACATTCACGATCTAGACTAGACACTCCGATACCCATCATCCAGAGAGGCTCGGAATAGTTTTCACCACTGCCGAAGGAATCTATTTTTTCCTTCATCCAATGGAATCTCACGATTACGATAGCAGACCCGTGGAGTATAGGTACAGCCATCAGGCCTAGCTGGAGATAAGTGCTCTGAGTACTATTATCCACTATAAGTACTGGTGCGAGGCCCATTGCCGCTGCGTGCAATATAGTCGATAATTACCGCGACACTGATACATCCGCTTGTCCATTCATTCTACATCTCCTGGACCAAACAGGTTCTGAAGGTTGTGACGAGAAGTGACTCACCTAAGACGAGATATTCAAATGGCTGCTAATTTGCATAAAGTGCCTTGTTATTACCCTCGTCACGTGGCGGTAAGTGCAAACTTTAGAAAAGAAATCATAACACGTGGTTAAGAATACATAAAGACTCACAATAACAGCTCATTTGTTAGGCAAAATGGGCTTTGAACTTCTGTAATGAATCTTACGTTTTTTAAATGCTATTTGGAAAACGATTTATTATAAGTACCAAGTATGTTCTAAACGTTGTAGATTCTAATTTTCTCTCTTTGTTACATATTTCTATTGTATCTGTATATATCGAGCCTGTTCATTTACGTGATAAGTAAAGTATCGAAACTCCAAAATAGGAACTTTACAGGAGAGTGCTTTAAAGACACAAAAGTTAGGTGTTAATCGAGCTTTTGCACCAAATTTGGGACGTAATTGACAATGAAGGTCCTAAATTTGGTGCAAAACAATCAAAAACTCGACTTGCACCGAACTACTGTCTCTTTAAATCACTCTCCTGTAAAGTTTTGAGTGTAAAGTTACGATACTTTATGTATGAGGGGTCGATTTACTTTCCTGTTGTTTACATATATTTATTTTCATACTTTTATATACATATTTGATTTGAAACTTTGTAAAACCTAATGTTAAGTACCAACTAACAGTCCCATAATGAGTTGAATTGATAACTTATGGGAGTGTAACTTCGGATGTCTTCTATGAAAAAAAAAACAGCAGTTATAATGTTGGCTGATTTTTGCGGTGTTGGGCCGAGTTGTTAAACCTCCCCCTTCATGATCCAATGCTCCGGACAGCGGGCAGTGTCCATCGTCAGGGTAGCATCTCTGCATTGTAGAAAGTGTAAAGTGTGTACATGTTTTATCATGTATCAGCGATACCGTCTCATAGTCAATTCTATCGGCTATAATAACCTTACTGTTATTGTTATTGGTAATGATATTGTGTAACTACGGGAAGATTATGATTAAATTCAAAGCATAGTAAACATAAAAAAATGAAATCAGGGGCCTAAAGGCCCAAAGAGTATATTAACATGAACACACAATAGAAGATGTAACCGAGCGACGTCCCACGACTCCGAATACGTTGCACCAAGACGCTGGGCTATAATGGAGTAAGATGCATTATTCATCAAAAAGTGTTTTAGTATCGATTAATAAATATTAAGTGCTCGGTTCAAGAAGGAAAGCGCGGCTTGTGAAGAGAAAATAAGATGACTCTGCGAGGTTCCTGGATGGGGCCAACACCTTGAATACAAAGTGATGTTTTAAAACATATGGTACATCCTCAGAATCCTAAGCGAATGGTCTTCAATATTATTCTTAGCTAGCAGATTATCACCCGCTGCCGCAGTTTTCGACTATAGGACTCTAGGACATTAATACTGTAAGATAATCTCGAATACAAATAATTAAATAAATATAACAGATGCATACGATAGCCTTAATCGAGACGTCGCAATTTTTGTAATTCTGACTTTAAGAAAATCGGTAAATTTTCAAACTTCTCCAAATTCGCAGCCTCGTATCTTTTTGAGTTTTAATATACACACCCGATGCCCAAAATGTGTTGTAGCATATGCTGAAACAAACGTTTATCCGTCCTCTTTAAAACGAGAATAAGATGGCGGCGTTATGTCAATTTTTAGCTGAGTTATTGAAGTTTGAAAATACTGTCGCTCATTTGGGCGCGATGGCCTTCCCACACCCGTCACCGATTTTAAAGACGAAATCAAAATTAATTTTAAAAATAAGAAATTCTACATGCAACTGGGGTTATTTTTTTTTCCTTCTTCCCATATACCTCGACGCACTGTGTGTCGTGTCGCCTCGGGGTGAGACGCTTCAAATTGATGATTTTAACACTTCAAACTCCTTTTCCAGAGGATCTACGATCTCACTTCTTCACAATGGAGTAACATGAAGAAATTTTGAAGCGTTTAAAGATGGAAATTAAAACACCTTAAAATAATGCAGGTAATTCAAGTTCATAAAACGCCATGAGAAAAAACACCGCGCAAAACAATGGCCGTACTGATCACATGATTAAATTACATAATTCATGAAGAGGCAAATTATCTTAGTAGGTTTCGGTAATTATTTGGTGCCTGCATGTGTAAATTTTATAAAACAAGGAACCGGAAATTTTTTTTTTTTTGAAAACGAAAAGCTCACAATTCTTGTTACATCTGATCTGATCACATTAATAAAGTAAATTCGTTAGCTTTAGTAAAAAAAACTAATTAATTAATTGAGCGAAGAAATTGATTACGATTGGATTAAGTGAGACTGCGTACGTTTTCAATT
>JAHDVE020004649.1:0-105456 GCA_022606495.2 Halesus radiatus | reverse complement strand
TAAAAGAAAACGCATCTGTGATTTGGGCATCCAGATTGGAAATAAGAAACCAAAGACAAATAATATGTGTACTAATAGTTCTTTAACGAATACAAATAATATTGTTGAAAACATAGATAAAGTAGTACCTGGTCAGAAAAATGGAAATTTGATCAGTACTAGTCAAGTTGGCCCTATAAAAGCTAAAGCTAAACAAAACAGAGTTTCTTGTGTTAACAAAATGAGAAAGAAAAATTATTTGGAAAATGCTGATCAAATAAATCTCATGAAAGCTGGAAGGAAAATAAAATCTGTAGGTAAAATTAAAAAAACTTCCAAATTCCACAATGATGTGAATGATCCATTAACCAAAGACATTTTAATAGCTGATGAAAAAATCATGTACCCAAAAAGTGTTAGAACATCTAAACGAAACAAAAAAAACAAATACACTGATAATGAAAAGGACCCAACGAATGCCGGTCAAATAAAATGCCCAAAAAGTAAACGAATTGTATCATCTCCAGGTAAAAAAAGCAAAAACAAACTGAAAGCATTGATAATTGAGGAGGTGGATGCGATAACTACTTAAATGTGCACAACCTGTTTTTGCTCGCATCGCCTTTTTGGTATGGAGAATCCCTTCTTTATCTGTTGTGTAAATATTACTTCTGTAGGTTTTACACTGATGGAGCTGGAGCTACACGCAAAAATCTGAACACTAGTTACAAATGATTCTTGCATTTCAAAAAACTTTGAAAGCCTTTTACTCAAAACTACGATTTCCATCGTAAGTAGTTATTGCATCCAGCTCCTCAATTATGGCTGACCTCACAAGTGCAGGTTGAGTAAATTAAATAATAGAATCTACAGTTGTTACCAAAGATAAACTATTAAAACATATAGATTCATTAGTGGTCAAAACCTACAGGAAGAATAAGAAAACTAGTAATGTAAGTTTTGTAATAATCAAAAAAAAATTGTTGAAGGTAAAAATTAGCATACTTAATCCTGCTTCTTATTTGCCTGAACTTTACCAGACATCAAGCAAAATAAGGATGAAATATATAATAAAGACAACATCAATTTATTCCAAACATTTCTCCAGTAAATTATTGGTGATCTCTCGAAGATTTTTTTTTGTTTTTTATTTAGGTTTTGAATTATAAATCAATGTTTGGTTCCCTCATGTTTTAAAAATTTTATGTTGCTAACCAGTTAAAATATTTGTAACTTTCTTATCTGCAGACCAAAGGCTGCTGACAAGAAAGGCAAAAAAACAGGCAATATAATAATTTGAAACTAGCTCTCGACTTGTCAAATATGCATAGCACTAGTAGTGGAAATCAGCACAATCATATTATTATCCTGGGTTTTCAAATTCAATTAAAGTATTATATGGAAGGAGAATGTCTTCTGTAAAAACTTTTCATTGCAAATATTTTATTTTTATTTATAAACCTTTGATTTTAAGATTGTGTAAAAAATGTTTTATGCCATGTTTGCAACACTTTTTTAAATATTCGTCATTGAGATAAATGACTTACACTTTTCTTGAAATATGAGTTTTTATTACCCTCCATTTAATCAAAACCACCTGGATAACAAGACCGGGATGCGTATTTACAAAACCTATAGCATTTCAGTTGCGAGGACTGAAATAGAGTAGGTTTTGTTAGCGCTAAATCACTTGCCAAACCTATACCATTTCAGTTATGGCGAGGACTGAAATAGAGTAGGTTTTGTTAGCGCTAACAAATAATGGTGTATCAGTGTATTTAAAAATACATATTTTGTAATAGGTATTTGCAAGTACTTACATCATATATTTGGCATGCATGTATGTATTTTTCTCTGCTCACTTTATTGAATTAACAATCTATAACCATCGATATAGTCTGTAACACTAAAATCAGCCACTCTTTTTTTTGTGTCATTTGTGTTGTTTTATGTTTTCATACAAAAATGTACACGTGTGAGGATCGGTGATGTAATTTTTGGTTTTTGGCCTTGAATTTTGCTTGTGTGTTCATTTATACATATTTTAAAATTATTTTCAGTCAATAAATTAAAACATTCATGTTATTATTTTTTTAAATCCAAGTGTTTAAAAATTAATAAATACATGTTTTTTGGGTGCTCTATCTGATGGAGATTCCCCAGTTTCCCACTTGTACCACTAGTTTTCGGACACCGTGCATCGAAGATGCCATATTTTGGCGCTTTATGTTCGCCTCTTGGATTTTGGATTGGAGCTTTTAACATTATATTTATAATTCGGCTGCAATAATCCATGAAATAAATAATAGTTCAGTAATTGAAATATCCGAGCTTGCATCAAATGGGGGTAGTTATGGTTTTTTGGTATATTGTATATGGTGAAGGCGTAACGACAAATCCAATTTTTCAACCCCGTCAGATATCTGGACTCATTATCATTAGGTGTTAATCATGACTATCCCATTTGATGCAAGGTGGGATGTTTCAAATTACTGGACTATTATTTTGACGAGTTGCACAAAACGATTATTTATAATTCATCATTAAACTCCTTGGCATTTTGTAATAAAACAATATCTAAACACTTCTAATAATATAGATCCATCATAGCATTTTGTAGTATTTTCATAGTATTTTGGCGCTCTCGCAGCAGCCGGCAGCTTTTTATAAGCGCTCCAGTTTATCTGGGAAATATTGCTTAGTTCTTAATTTTTTCGGTGTTAAAGTAGTGTAAAATAACCGCAATAATTTATAGGTTACATTTATAAAAATCATATAATTTTAGTGTGGCCGTTTCGGGCTTAAATCAAGTTTATAATAAAAAAATCAAATAAAAACCCAAATATTTTAAGTTCAAATCTGTCGCGTCGTTCTAAACTAACCCAAAAGCATCGGTCGGTCGAAGCGTTCGACACATGTGCTTATTAAAAGACCTTTTTGCTTGTTAAAAGTGTCCCAGAGTAAATGATTTACAATGTTATTCTTTGAACTGTGGTGATTGTAAACAATATCGTATACGAGCTAGACAACTCAAACTCAAACTTAATGGTGAATGTGCTATTTTGGAGCCAAAGATATCATATATATATATATAAGCTGCAAAGATATCGCTGTATAACCTTGAACACTGTACCACAACTGCAATCCGCAAAATTAGATTTCGTGGCTACCGAGAAAGGCGCAATAGGAAATAAAAACATTTGACCAGAAGATCTTCTGCTGTCACGCGACCTGAGTTCTGACCTCCAGTTCACGGAGCAGATCCGGTGCATCATGCGGCCCACGGACGTGCCCGAGAAGGCTGCTCCGCGGCCTGCTGTGGTCCGACCCCGAGAAGGATACCACCGGCTGGGGCGAGAAATAGACGACACGCTGATGTGGTCTTTCCAGATCCTGAAGCCGGCCGACGAGCGCCACCTGGCGTATGGGCAAACCAACACCGAGCGTCCCGTTACGCAGCCCAAGGGCGTCACCAACAAAGACAAAGAAGATTGGAAGAAAGGATCAGTACCCCCGGCCCCCGCCCTCACCCGCCGCCCAACTTCACATAACTCCTATCATTCGTATTAGCGTCTTGCAATATATCGTAAGGAATAAATACAGATAGCTTCTATTATTTTTTTTTTTCAATTAAACATGTATAAAAACTTAGACCAAGCCGTATTTAGTTTTGATAATTTAACTGCATCCTTTATATGGTCTATAAATAATGTATAATGATAGTGTCCAAAAAAAAAAAAAATGTCATAGATTTAATATAGGAATAATGTAAGAATAGGAAGTAAGATTTGTAAAGCGCCCTTGAGGTGATTTTTCACAAAAACGGCGCTATAAAAATCATCCGAATATTATTATTATTATTATAGCATTTGAGATTAAAAGACAACACCTAAATTATAATTATCCAAAATCCAGGATGGCACCATAAATTCTCAATATATCACTGCCTACTTGAAATCATTCCTAGTGATATACGAGTATTGCATGTAAACCTACCCCAAGCTGCAATCCAAAATTCTTATAAGTTATTGCTAAATGACAAAGTACTAACATACCTACTAATACAAAAGAAAGCAAAAGAAAAATCTGCCTGCAGATAAATATTTAAATTAAATTAGGGTCACAACATTCCCGCTTGTACCACGGGTTTCCGGACACGGTGTACAAAAGAGAATGTAAGAAGCGTGTACGCCGGGTATTAATGCGAGTCTATTATAAAGATTGGTTAATAATAAATAGCCGCGGTAATCACGGTTGAATCGGTCACCATAATATCCTTGATGCAGGAACATAATATGTGTATATATTTATATGTATATGTAGATTCAGCTTTAAAAAAACAATTCATACAATTCTTTCCAGTGAAAATTAAACAACACATAATTATGGCTAAATTATGTTATAAAAATTATAATACGCATAGTAAAAAATCTGACTGAATACCACTAATTCATTCGGACTACCCTATACGGTATAAGGTACCTACATTATTAACTCAATAGCTGCCATTTACGCGGATCGGGGTACGAACAATCCGTGCCACAACTGCCATTTATGCAGTACCACGTAAATCGCCAGTATGAATGTTTCGAGGATGATATTTATAAGTTCTAACGGTAGATGGGGCTAAATATTATGAACTGTTTCTTAGCGACATCTCTTATAAAAGATGATAATTTATATTGTTTATATTACGCAAAGCAGCATCCAAAAAAGGTCTACAGATTTCTTGGGGCAGTTGTTTGAATCTCCCACTATCGTAACGTCATGTGTGTGGATATCACATGGTTCTTATTACGTTCTCTGTGGCGTGGTTCTAAAAGTTTTTTTTGATATTCGGCGGAAATGTGGACTTACGTTTTTATTCCCGAATAGAGATTTTTTTTTTTTTTTTTTAATTTGGTTTGATATTTCATTTTTTATGTACTTTTATAGAATCATTTTTGAAACTTTATTTTTAATATCCCTAAATATGTCAAGGCGCGATCTCAGTGAAGAAGAGATAAGAGAATTCGTCCTCGATCTCGACTCTGAAATTGAGGAAAGTGATGATGACTCAGATTTTATAACGCAACTTAGTGACAATGAAGATGAACCTATGGAGACTGAAGTTACCCAACAAGTTCGTCAGGAAATTGGACTGTGAATTCCGGAAATTTTAAACCAATTATCCATTAATTCAATGATTTTCCATCTGGGATAATCGCGATCCAGAAAATTCCCTGGAAATAATTTTTTTTTAACACTTTCTAATAATAATAATAATAAATGTTTATTCCAGTATGTGGGGAGGTTAGTGCAGTCCCACACATTCCATATAAAATATACATGCAATAGTTATAAAAATATATATATATATATACAAAATATGTACAAGAGAGACAGTAGTAAGGTGATACATCACATATAAAACAAAAATTTAAATAAAATAAAGATTTAAAAAAAAAAAAATGTATATGAAAATCCTTTAAGGTGCTGCGGCATTTATATTATGAGGGGAAAATATTTTTCTCCAGTATGCGTCGATGCTGGAGGCTGGACTGAGGCGGCTTCGGGCTTGATGAGGATATTCCTGGAGCTGTTTATTCTTTCCCTCATTCCAGCCACCCTGGATCTTATAAGGGCTGCAAAACTGGAAACTCGCCCATCCGTGAACATACTGGAAGCGCTGCAGTATCTGGGGAGGCCAAACATTATGCGGAAGGCGTTATTATACTGTACACGAAGTCTTTCCATACTACTCTTTTTGTAGTTTGACCAGAGTTCGCAGGTGTACAATGTTGCGCAGAAGGCAAGGAAGAGAGTCTTTTTCACAGCGGTACTACAAAGGCGAAATCTTCTACTGAGCATATTCGATTTTACACTGAGAGCTCGTCTTTGCCTATCAATGTCATCATGATCCATCAGAGTACTGGTGATTATATGTCCTAGGTATTTGGTTTCTTCAGTCACCTTCAGGATCACACCGTTCAGGGTAGCTGCAGGAATACTAGTCGGGCCTTGTCTATATCTTATGACCAACAGAGCTGTTTTATTGGGGTTATAAGACATGTTTGTTTCTTCAGCAAACTCTTCGCAGATCTTCAGGAGAATGCGCAGCCCTCTTATAGACGGTGCCATTAGTACCATGTCGTTCGCATAACTGATGTTGTTGACACTGTCCTCCGATGTGGCAGCTTACCCTTGCATTGTTTAGCCTTTCAGTTAGTTCGTCCATGTAAAGGTTGAACAATATCGGGGACATGCATCCACCCTGTCTGACGCCGCTCTTTAGGAGGAAAGGTTCGGAAAGACCATCTTTCCACCTTACCAGGTTTTCCTGCTGTCTGTGCCACAAGTCAAGAATGTGTATCACCTCCGATGATATTCCTCTATCTCTGAGTTTAGCCCATAACAACCGGTGAGAAACCCTGTCGAAGGCCTTACTCATGTCAAGGAAACATGCGTATGAGGTGGTTTTCTTATTTCTATAGTATTCTAGTGTTCTTTTCACAGTAAATATGGCTGCATCGGTAGAGGTCTGCTTTTTGAAACCCATTTGGTTGTCATTAGTTTCCATGCTGGGTCCGACTCGGTCCAGTAGTAAACGTTCGAATAATCTTGCGACGGTAGTAGCAATTGAGATCGGTCTATAGCTATCCTGGGCGGTTGAGTCCGATGATTTGAGAATGGGTGTTATTATAGTTCTTGTCATATTATTTGGTAAGTATCCATTCTTCAAAATATCAGTAAATAGCCTCGCCAGCAGTTGTAAAATTGGTCCTCCTGCGTGTTTAACGTGTTAAAAACTCAGTCCGTCATGGCCTGCTGACTTCCCAGTTTTCATGTATCTCATGGCGGTGTTAATCATGTCTACCGTGATTGAGATGGTGCTGTCTTCATTTGTGAAATGACTAGATGGTGATTCACTTGAGGAGATCGGGGAAGTCGGAGTAGTGGTTGAGAAATGTTCTGCGAAAATGTTTGCGATTGATTTAGCGTTCGTTTCTCCACTTATGTTGCTTGGAATTTTACATCGTGTGTTGCATTGTTTATTCGACTTATTCCAAAACTGTTTGAAGTCACGATTCACGATTCTTTAAATCTCTAGCTATTTTGTCCATCTGAATTTGTTGTGATTCTCTATGACATTTTTTAAGGGCTAGTTTGAATGCTGCACGCTTTAACTTTCTTTCTTCCGCGATGGGGCCTGCGTGAGGTCTGCCATTCTCAATCCAAATCATCATTGCATGTCTAGATTCTGCGTATTTTTGTGCAACAAAATCGTTCCATCCGCATATTTGTTTGTATTGTGGTAAATTATGTTTACAACTGCTAAATGCTGAGATCGCCGCATTTCGAAGTGCGTCCACTATATGTGTGTATAGAGCATCAATGTTCGCACCTGCAGGGTTGCCACTTCCGTCGTACCATATTAGATTTTGTTGTATTTTTTGTAGAAATACTTGTGAATTTATGTTATACCTTTGGAAATCGCGTGTATTTTTAGGATTCCATTTTGCTGGGTCGGTTTTCATACATGTATATATTTCGGTTGTTGGTATTCCGTCCGTCTGTAGGGTCAACTCGAGAGGCCGATGATCAGTCCAGTCCACGTCGTAGTATATTTTCATATCTAGAACTTGCTTGAAGATATTTTTCGTCACTAGACAATGATCAAGCCACCTGGTGGTGTGATGTGCGTCACTTATATATGTATAGGAGTCTTCTGGTAATAATTCGGTATCGGCACATACATACTCATATTCTTGACAGAAAGATTTCAGTTCTATTCCGAAGAGTGAGTCGGGATTTGCATTAAAGTCTCCGATGATGATGGAATTAGTGTAATCCTTTTCGTCAATAATTGCTTGTAAGGTGGCGAGACAATTGACGTACTCCTCGAAGTGATCTAGGGTGCAGGTTGGTATATACAAGGTGAAGATGCATAATGTTTCAGAATTAAGGCTCACCTCAATACCCGCCATGCGACAGTTACTCAGTGGGATCGTGGCAGCCCTGAGACTTTGCCTGTACAGCACCCCCACTCCTCCGTGCGGCCTGCCTAGCAGCGGGCCCACCGACGTATTGACGGCAGAGGTGCCCAAGCTGTTGAATTCCGGGTGTATATGGGATAAAAATTCTAAGTCCGTTGGGAGTAACCACGTTTCCTGAATTAAAACCACATCATGTGAATCGCACAGGTCATATATAATTTTTTCAGAACTGCGGACGGATCTACAGTTCACCGAAATGATCTTCAAATTTTTATTTTGCATTTTGATTATTGTTATGTATGCGTGACTCTTTAAATCTTGGGAAAACAATTCCCTCCGGCCATAGTTCCTCAGCTAGATAATTCTTTACATCGTTTGCTTTAACCGCAAGTTTGAATGAGTTAAATGGAGTTACATGAAAAGGATTTATTCTTTCTACCTTTGCTCCATTTAAACCATTATCTTTTAGGTAAGTGATTATGTCATTTTCTGTAGTGTTAATCGCATAAATCGTATAAATAAATGTAAGTTTGTTTGTTTGTCCTCGAATATTATTACTTGACCGGTTTTGTTAAAAATAGCACAGTTCGTTTTTGTCAGTGTTGGGAAGGTTTAGAAAGTAGTTTGAACGAAATCCAATGTGTAAAACTGTTGCTATAACATTTTAAAATTAGTATGAAAAACATTTAACCCGCCATGTTTTATTTAGGTTAGCCCGTAGATATAACACTCTGGTTAGCCACAGATTGCATATTCAAAAGAAGAAGTTTTTTTTTGGGTAGAATATTTTCAAAATGGAAAACACGAGTAGGTACCTACTTAACAACTTTATGATTTAGATATATTTTGAAAAAATAAACGTTCGGAATGAAATAAAATATTCAAATGAATGTTTCTTTATTTGGAGATAGTTACTTTCTCTGTCAAATCAATTATGGCACCCTGATGACAAGTGAAAATTCCCGAGCAAGGCCGGGTACACATCAGCTACTCACAAATAAAAGTCTCGGATTCTTATGGTTTAATTTTGTCCGAAAACTATAGTTGTAGTCAACAGCATGGTTTGTTTGGAATAATGACGGCACAGATGACCCAGTAGGGTAATGATCTACGCATTTGACATTGGGTCATGGTCGGCACAAAGGGTTCGATTTCCGCCGCAGGACATAAATATACCGACGTGAATTGTTTAAATTTATTTATGAATGTTGCCAGTCTATCAACCAACAGCCGACAGAACTTGATAAAGAAATAAATATTTCATTCAGAACAGATATCCTGGAACACCACAGGATGACAAGGGAGTTGTTACCATTTTGGGTTTTTCTGAAAAAAATGATGCGTATACTGCTCCTTTTGAATTTTTAAGCTTTTAAAAATTATTTACAAGGAATAACAATGGCAACACCAAAAAAAATAAAATTTAAATTCGTACGACAACCATTACAAGATCATTTCACATTTAAAGTAATTAAAATGACAATTTATTAATCGTTGCAACATAGCCTAAACGTGCCTAGAAAAAACAACGAAATCAACGTTCTGGCATCGTAACGTTTTTTAGGAACCAAATATCAAAATTTGAGCGTCCGTGTTTGCTTTTTTGGGAATAAAATTCAACAAAGCCCTCTGTGTGACCGAGTAATTTATTCGAAACAGTATCCGATCAGCCAGTGTTTCGACTATTCCAATCGCCACCGAAAAACAATTCAAGATAAAATTCAAGAATATTACATATCGATACCTTCTTTGTTCAATAGGGAAATAACTCAAAATTTATGGGTTTTGTGTTAATGATGAAAAATGGTATGGAAACTCTCCCTTCCCACATTTCAATAAAAAATACATGTCTAATTCGTCCTAATTATGTAGTCAGATAATTCTTTATGGAATTATAATGAAATCAGCAGATTCTTAGTTCAATGGAGAAAAATGTTTCCGTTTGGAACTTAATAAATGTACCCATTTACACCTATGATATGATAGGTTGATACAATACTTACATGTTGCATCTATTGTTATGTTATAGGTGGACAAAATAACTTTACATCGGAGCGATGTCTTTATGAAAAATTTTGAATCCAGTTTTCGCAAAATGAGGTAGGGTCAATGGGCCGGTTGTGGCCATTGGGCCGGTTCTGTCCATTTTCAACTTTACAAGTCGAAATATAAGCTAAATAAAATCGAATCTTATTTTACTCTATGGCAAAATGCATATTTGTCAATGGTCTTCGTAGACAAGTGACACAATAAATCTTATTGTTAACAGTTTGTGTTTGGTCGATGCGAATAAGTGTTGCGGAATTTTTTATTGAGATTGTTACCCAAAACCTTAAGGAACCCACCGTAAGTAATTTTAATATATATTTGTAATCCTTTTGATGTTTTATTTGAAAACAAGATGTACCCATTATAAAAGGGTAAAGTAATATGTTTTTGAGGTTATTTTTAGCAAATTGGTTGTTTAAACATGATTTTTCGATGTGGCCATTACTGACAAAAGAATTTATACAAATGTATGGGTTGTGGCCACGTTGGTGGCCACAAGTGGCTCCCATACAGTACTAGTTTTGGCCATTATCTAAAAAAATGTACATATCCGCTAATTTTGATATTTTAACTTAATAAATTATTATGTTTCTTCTTCAGAACTGTGAAAATGACTCCGGCAAATAAGAAGAAAGATGCTATTGAGCACTCAAAACGCAAACTTTTTTGTTATTCACCATCGAAATTGATTTTGGCACTCGATGCTATAAAAGGAGGTATGAAGGTATCTACTGTTAGTAAAAACTACAAAGTCCCCCGTAGCACTTTGCGTAACAAAATATGTGGACGTGCACCAGCGGCCTCAGGTCACGTAGGACCACAAGCTGTACTTGGTATAGAAATAGAGATGTCACTAGTCAGGTGGATTAAAGATTGTGCCCGGGCAGGTTTTCCAATTAACAAGGAATGTTTATTAGATTCCGTAAAGAAGATTGTTGTTACTGGCGACATAAACAAGGCACGCGCATTGATAACCGAAGAAAAAATCAGAAACTGGTTTGAAGAAGTCATTAGTTTGTTAGGACCTACAGTATTTGGAGAGTAAAATTGAACCAAATATGCTTAAAGATTTCAAAGTCACTTACAGCACTGGTATGGATTGGACAGGTTGTACTGAAGGGTTGTTCCTGTATAAAGTATGGCTGGCCTTCAAAGACGATAATACTGCATTGCCAAATACAGATCTTACTTGTATTAATCTAGATCGAGTTACAACGCCTCCAGAAACTCCTGTTATTGAACCTTCATTTTCAATAGCGGTAAACGAAGAAATCCTGGACGTATCAGCATCAACATCTAAAGATATTGTATCCTCTTCTGAGATTGTAGAATTGAATATGACGACTAATTAAAAAAATTAAATTTTATTTTAAAAATTAAATTTTTTAAAAAAATTTACATTAAAAAAATGCGTCATATGGCCTGAAAAGAAGACAAATACTACCAGTCGAAAGAGAGAGTATATTCCTTCGGTGTTAACATCAGATAAATGGAATGATATTGTGATGGCTAAGGAAAAGGAGAAAGACAGAAAAGAAGAACAAAAACAGATAAAACTAGCTAAAAAAATAAATAAGAACATTAAAAAAAGAAACCGACCATTGAAATTTCAGAGACGTCAGAGGAAGAAAATTTGCGTGATACATCTCATTCGGACTGCGAAGACCGGATTCCACAGGTAAAGCCGTTGGGTTTCGAAGAACTAGATCGAACACCCCTGGAAGGAGATTATGTCCTGGTTGAATTCAAGAATCCCAAAGCCACTTTTTATTATGTCGGCAAAATATTGCGTTCAAAAGACGAAGACAATGAGTTTGAGATAAGGTACCTGAGAAAACATAATACCACTGGTAGCCAATTCACAATGTTCCACAAATTCCTGATTTGGCATCTGTTGCTGAGATTGATATTAAAATGATATTGCCACCACCATTGTTTACAGGTACAACCAAAAGGCAAAATTCTTTTTATACTTTCGAAATCGAACTCTCAGGTCTAAATTTGCGCTAAATCTTATTTTTTATAAGTTTATTGTATAACTTGAATAATAAACATCGATTTATAATCATTACTGTGTTTAATTTAGATAAAAAATGTAAGTTCCCTACATAGATTCATGTGGCCAAAACCGGCACACGGGTGTGGCCAGAACTGATTAAATTGTGGCCACAACTAATGCATGGGTCCAGTTCAATGAAAAAAATATATTTAAAAATAATTAAATAACTGTTACTGGATATATTTACATATATTAAAGAAAGGTATTTTTATTGTACATTAATGTTGGAAAAATTATAATTTACATTTATGTGCAAGTTTGGTGCTCATTCAAAAACGAAAAAATCCTTAAGGTGGCCACAACCGGCCCACTGACCCTATTTTGAGTTAGTTCCCAATTGAACTAAGATATCGATATACTCAGTGCAGTATTTTATTCACTATTGTTTGACACTATTAGCTGTTAGTTGATCATATATTTGACAATATTATCTGTTAGTTGATCATATATTACATTATACTGTCTCGCAAGCTTGGATATAAGCGAATGCGGTAGGCGACAAATACATGGTAAGTATAAAATGTTAGTTCATCATCGTAATATTATTTCTGCAGGCGTCATTGTCTTGCGCTACTCCAGTCCCCTCAACCCATTGCAGACCCAGCCTCTCCTCGCACATCCTCTTTAGCTGCTTTCCTCAGTTTTTATAGGGCGGTCAACTAGACGTCTTCATCTAGAATTATCGCTAGAATTTTATGGGGAAGTCGCTTTCGGGCAGTCTGAACACATCAATCACATTGCATAAAAAGAAGTAAAAAAATTGATATTTTGAGTTTTGATTTTGGGTATCAAAGGAATATTCTTGAAGCCTTGAAAACAGTTTGGTCAATAGGGCATTATATATTAAATACAAAGCTGTGCTTCATCATCATCATGAAATTCAAATGTAATGGCTACATGTTCGATGTCAGACCTAGAATAAAAAGGCATTAAGTCAAAGGCACACGGACTTCCATTTAAATCTACATGGAAGGCACTTCTAGTGTGTATTCTTTTTGCATATTATATGTAAAACAATAACATCTTAATGTATAAAATTACAAAAACAGTATAGTTGACCAATTCCTGAGTGCAAGACTGTAACAAAATTTATTAGCCATAAAGGATAAACTTTTTACTAAAACATTTTTTAAATGTATATTAAAGCCACATACCCACACAATAGTATGCAAAATTTAATCTTTGTAAAATAGATAGGACTGCTGGGAAGCCAAAATTTCTTCAGATTCACTTACAAGGGCTTTAGAAAACGAAAATTATTTCAGTTCGATGTTTTTAGAATTGTTATAGTCTTGTAGTTACAGTGCGATATATTGAAGCCATCTGATGTGTGACTATTCTATAAAGTACAGCAGGGCTTCGGTGTTAAGTTCATTACGGTGAATAAAAAATGATAGTTTAATTCCTAATTTGCAATTGTAACCTCCGAAACGATCCCCTTTATCATAGGAAGAAGATAGCGCTGATATCAGTACAATTTCAAACCGTTCAACGCTCAGGAGCAAAAAGTGTTCAACGCCGCGATACGAGCAACTGGACAATTCTGGAGTTGGCGATCGAGTTAGGTGAAGTGAATTCAAGTGCTAGAGGATAGCTACGACTAAAGGTAGGCCTATTCAATTCGGTGACATCTTCAATTCATCTTTCCGAATCCTTTCAACCTTTTTCTCATCTGGTTCTCCAACCAGAGTAATTTCACGGCCAACCCAGAATTGGAATACTTCAGAGCTGTCAAAACATTTGGTTCTTCGAACCGGAAAAAACAGCTGTTTTACGGGAAAAATACTTTATATTATCAAAGTCATCTTTTTTCATGCTCGATGTACCTGTTTTATTGTTGTGAAATGAAATAAGTTCTCACTTTAAATAACAATATGGCACAGTTGTTTCCCAAAAAACATAAATCGCGACACATGTCTACATTACACTCTCAATCTTTCTTACAGCTGTCAGTCTGGCAGCAAGCAAGTTTAGAATTGGGTTGTCAGTTCGGAATGGGAAATAAATGGTAGCGACTTACGTATAACAAGCAGATCTCTGTCTATCGAGGATTTGGTGTAGATGGGAGTCTCCAGGGACACCTCGCAGGAGTAACTTCCTGATGCCGAGAACTCCAGGCTGTGGAGGATGATGGAGTGCTCGTTGGCTTGAGATAGCTGGAACACCATAAACAATCCATAAGATATCAATAGAAAGCGGTGAAATCATCCGAGAAGTAATATAAAGTGAAAAAACCGAAGGGAATATATCCAATAGTAATACATATCAATCTGTCATATTAGATACCAGTTACGAATTGAAGAATATCCCCAGTGCGAATTATGTTGTGAAATGGGACAACACGAGAGGGAAGAGGAATAGAAATCCAAGTGATAATTATGTGGAAACATGCAAACGATAGTCTGGAGAATCGGTTCGTAACATGTGTTCTGAGAACACCTCGTGGTCCACAAAGTTCTCTAAGGTGGTCTGCGATTGTTCAAATAGATATTTATATTTTTGAGTGCACTTGTAGGAAACTCCAATATTTACATAACACATCTGAGTATGAAATCTAAATTTCAAATATTTTTTAAACTAGAATGCACTCGACGATACATCGATGTAGGTAACAACGAGGCTTATTTTGTCAGCAAATTGCTCACACAACTGAACTGAGAGTGTAATTTTTAAATCTAACGTATTTTGTTGATTTCACTTCTCCATCAACAACGAAAAGTGTGATTTATTTATGAAGACATAGTGGACATACAAATCATTACATCTGATAGGTTAGTGCATACCCTTGATTTTTTTGTCATTTCCGTATCATAGTAATTTAGAGTCATTGTGGTTCCCCACCTCAAACTTTTTCCACCGTTTGATTAGCCCTAACATACTACTCACAACGCTCAACAGATGGCAGCAATCAACTCGATCATTTACATTATTTTATCAAATGATTTTAATAATAAGTAGCGCAGACCTGTTAAATTGTAAGGATAATAATAAATGTATTTAAAAAAATAAAGGATAAAAAAAAATTATATTTATACAATTATTTGAAATTTAAAGATTTATTTGCGAAGAACTCAATCATATAAATAATAAAGGAAAAATATAAATTAATTGATAAACTAAAGTTTTTAAGACAAGATTTTTGTGCATAGCGCAAAGGGTAACAATTATTTTTATAAACAATAATTATTAGCCTGAAACACTCATCCAAATTGAAAAAACCTTCCGAGAAAAGATAAAATGTCGCCGACAGGACTCGAACCTGCACCCTTCTGATTGCCGGTCAGATGCACTACCGTTGAGCTACGTCGGCTTATTGCAAACCCGCCAAGTTAATCAATATATACTAGTGTTTCATTCAATAATTACTGACGCCATCTATTGAGGGATTTAGCCGTTACAAGCCTTCCTCATACTAATAAAGTTGGTTGTTTACAGGTGAAATATAATAAAAAACAGTAATTATTGAATGAAACAGTAATATATATATTGATTAACTTGGATTAAATTAATATATATATTAATTAAATTATTATGTATTTCTTTTTAATTTCATTTTTTTTGATACGATATAATAAACTTACATTAAATACAAATATCTCCAGATTTACTTTTTAATTTCCTGCACGTACTTATGACTGAACATAATATATTAATGATGTACATGTTCCATAAATATTATTTAACTATTAACAAACTACTGCATTAATGTATCCACAAGCAAATGCTTTTAACGGAAGAGTACCATTAAAATACCACATAGAAAATATAAAGTATATTTTAAACACCAATGTATGTACCGATATATTTCATTAATAAAAAAAATATATGTGTATTGCCACGGCCGAGAATCGAACCCCGATCAACTACTTGGAAGGTGACTATGGAGACCTACACCACGAAGAATTTTTTGTAAGGGCGGTGGCATAAATTCATTTAGGTAACTACTGAAAATAACAGTTATGTATTTTGGAATTTTATAATTTGATCCGAATTATTTTTTTTTAATAATTGATTTGAATTTTAGAATTAGAATATTACGAAAAGTTACGTAGGTATTCCGTACTCACATCACAATCGAAATTATGATGTTTAAGGCGATCCAGCGGCTAAAATTCCAACGAAATCACCCGCTCCAAGATTGAGATTCCCGCTTAAGGTCGGCCGCATATTTCGATTTACCCAAAAAAAACATAACCAAAATGCGTGTTTTATTCTATTCTGTGAAGCTCGGACATAATTATTAAAATGTTTTACGGTCGTATTCTAAAAAAACTTAATTTACCGCAATGAATAATACGACAATATCGGAAAAAGGGTTCGTAAGTAGGAGAGTGCGCGCTCTAAACATTTTTATTAATATCTGATACTTTATTTTTTCTAGGCTTATAAAAAAACAGAAAAAATGGCCGTTTAAACGAAAGGCCAAGGTGAGTTCTACTTGCAGTATTTAATTAAATCATCTATGATATTTCTAGGCCACCAAATTCTGAAACCGAAAACACATGATTTTGCATTACTTCCTATTGCAACGCCTTAATAAACAATATACAGTCCAGATCTGGAGGTCTTCTGAACCGAAACCATATTCACCCAATAGTTAATTGTATTTATTCTTTCTGATAATAACACAAATAAATGTATAGTTTTTAACGATACTTTGTGATACGTGGGAAAAAATGACTTACTTTGCTTATAGCAGCTATTCGTATTTTCTCATAGTGGATGACTAAATAAAATCTCTATTCGAATGAAAAATCCAACTCAATCCAATTTTAAACATCCAAGATATCACCCACTAAATTTTGAAATACATGTTTTTAATCATTGAAGATAATATTAACAGTTCTCAAAATAAAACATGAAACCGAAAAGACACAAACGTTATAGTAACCTATGGTTTATCTGGGACCTTGCGCTCTGATCCATTGACCTTCGGCTATCCCATTCCGTCATGTCATTTTTGTACCGATATATCGATTTAAAAAAACTGTCAATATCATCTTCAATTGATTTCCATATATTTTTGGCTGCTACCTTTACATTATGACTACCTTAAGATTCTACCCGAATTTTATTTGTAATCTTTAGATAGTATCCCAGATATACCTAACCGATTTTTATTTATATGAGACATCTGATGACTTTTCCCACAAGTCTAAGATTAATATGAAATTTTGAAATAACTTATCGAACCTTATAAACCTCTTTGTAATATATTTTTAATCGTTGAATATAATATTAATCACTTTCAAAATGAAACATGAAACCGAAAAGACACAGCAAAGTATAAGGTAACGGTAGCAGCTGGGACTCGAACTGAGGACCTCAAATAACATAATTTAATGAATATATTATAAGCTTCAATAAGTTATTCCAAAATTGAAAATTAGAAGTAATTGACTCCACCCACCATATTCATCTAGGTTGAATTTTGTATTTGTTAATAATGATTACTCATGTTATAAACAAGTGGAATATGAGGACTTGTATTGCCTGTACTACCCTCCTACATCTTAGGAAAAACAATTATGTTTATTATTTTATAAACTGAATACAAAACTGTTAATAAACCATCGATGTGCTTAGAAAAATAAATAAATTGTATAACATTATCCTAACGTTTGTCAAGGGGATGCTTAAAAGCTTTTACCTGTTAAATACAGTTGGCAGAGTAAACAGTACAGGAACGGATTAGCAGAAAGTCTAGGATTATTTCAGACTTCCGCTTCCCTCCATTAGAAAGAACGTAGTTTCAGTCGACGTTGCAGTAAAAATATACAGTAAAGCTGTCTACGGAACGGTACAGTTCACCCACAGATTTGACAGGGTGTACAAAGCCTTCGCTAAAAGCGCGTACAAAAGCTGAGAAAAGCTCACCCGGCGGCATTATCCCCAGGGTGAGAGAATGAACAACTTTGTTGCAGTTTCAATACAAAATCTAAACTTTAAAGTAATAGACTATCAATAAAATGAATGATAAATGTTTTCTATAAACCACTATTTAACATATAAATATAACGATTGTAATTTTTCAATATTTCAATAAAAATAGAAATTAGTATTAATAGTCATTTAAATAAGATTAAAAATAATTTATTTTTTCAGATAACCATTTTTTAAATTTATGTACACATATTTAGAATAATATCATTTTTTTTCATACCATGTTATTTCATTGATTTAAAATAAAAAAAATACCAATATTTTTAATTATCTTATCATTTTTATTTAATTACTTTCATCGTTCAGTGATAATTTTAGTTTGTGTTTTTAATTTGTTTATTCTTACGTTATTGTTTTTCTATGTTTATTATTTCTCTATTCTTGTGATGATTTATTAGTATACTGTGACTGTGTATCCTGATGAGCGAAGCTTCGCCTCCTAAAGATGTTGATATTTATTTATTAAATATTGGTTTACACAAAACATTTATTATTCATTTTATTGAAAATGACACCACCAAGTGATAGACTTTCTTCCATTTTTGAATGTTTTTTTAATTTTTTTTTTTTTATAAAGCGGTGATAACTTTTTCTGTCTTAGAAATTTATAATACTTATTGTGGTTAAAATATTATCAAGGTGTGCTGTGTATTATAAAGTTTGACGTATATAGAGATATTTGAAAAAATGTAATAATCCTCAACGTATGAGTTGACGTAATTTCAATAATTTAATGCCATCTAGTAGATGCAATTAAAATATAGAAACTCTTTGCGGTGGATGTTCTGATTGAATGTTTCTTGGCTAATTGAATTTTATTCTTACATTTCGACATTTCGGTATCTTGTGAACATTTAGAATTGTTTTTGTGATGTATTTTAATTGCAGGATTGCCATGTCTTAGGATCATTTAAAGAACACTTGTTGTTGTGTCCGACTAGACTCAAGATTTCAACACCCTTTTTTGGAAAACTTTTTTCTTGTTGAAAAATTCAAAATGTGGAGGAAAAATTGTAATCAAATATCCATCGTTGATGATAAAATGACACTATGAGCTGAAAATACTTACATTGACCTAGAAATTCCCGACGAAAACCGTAGTGTAAATTTCATGACGGCAGCACTCATTTTATACAATTTTGCTTTAAAAACAGTTTTTTCATTAAAGTAGTTAGCATCGGTTCCATGATAAATCAACACTCGGATTCAGAACACTTTTTAAAAGTGATATACTCATTAAAAGTACGAAAAAATATATTAGGGGTTAGGTTGGATTAATGACACAGGAAACTCCAGAGGAGAGGCTGGACCTATTATGGATGGATTCCGTAAACGTAGCATAGGACAGGGATGTCTGGAGGCGCCTTGACTCGAGTAGGACAAGAGGAAGAAGATGTATGTATGTAACATAGGTTAGATTTGGTTTCGAGTTAGTTTTTTTCGTACTTAATTTTTAAGAAAAGCGCAAATTCATACGTATTCAAATTCAAGGTTACACCTTTCATAAGGTCCATTTCTGCAAGTCAGTGTCAATTTAGTTAAAAGCTTTGGATTTCGTAGTCATCTACAAAAATAACTATGATTTAGGTACACGATTCAACGAATCTAGCAGAAAATCCCATTTCAATCACAGCAATGAATAATAACATGTTCATAATCCAACATCTGACGAAAATAAATAAATCTTAGATAAATAAATGGAAATAAAATTATTCGAGGGATAAAGGCCAACAGCACTTATAAAATCATCTCGTGTATAAACAGGATATGGTGATTGGAAAGAGGAGATGGTAAAAGGGAAAATAAAAACGAATCAGTATTTTTCTCTAAGCCTCGCTTCTTTTCCATTAATTTATTTCCTTTTTCTGAGACGCATTAACTCTGAGTACATGACACGAGAAAAAAATTAATATAAGGGATCCGCGTAGTTCAGAGGATGGTTGTGTATTAAATGTTTTTGCTACTAAATTATTGTAGAATACGTTTGCATGTTTACTGGTGACATTTAATGCATAACAAACCTAATTATTTGGATAAAGAGAAAGATAGGTATCTTTTAGATTTGGGAAAATAATTGCGAGCTTGTGGTTATTTTTCACAAAACGACGCTTTAAAAATGATCCAAATATTCAGTGACATCTTTTTGTGAATTTCTCAAAACACTCAATAAAATAATATCTATATATACCAAGTATATTAGTCAGTCCTAGTGGTATTGTGAGATTTATGGAAAGGATTATTGATTGATTATTTATTCACATTGTTTCAATCGTTCACAGGTCATAGAAAATTTTTGGTTTTGTTTTACGCGTAAGCAAAGTGTTCAGGAACCCGTGAACAATCAAAATGTTAGATTTTCCACTAGCAAAGGCCACTGGAATATGCCTCATCAATTTGGAATCCTGAGTATAAAGTGTACATCGATAGTATATAACGCATTCAAAACAAATTAACAATAACTTTTAATGTACCTTTCAATCTTTGCAACGAAGGCAAATAGTAGCCGATTTAAAATTTCGATATAGAATTCAAAATAATAATATCGACTATACCAAGCTTCTATCCCCTAATTAATCTCAACATACCTCTGAGAAGTACCCGCCATATAGCACTATTCTTCAGGCATAGTTACAAAACAAATGCAGCTGCAAATTCGCCAATTTCCCATGTTCTCCAGAAATCCAGTAATATTTACTCAAACAACTCTAACAACTGTTCTTCCCAATCCTACTGATCAACTGTTGAGCCAAAATTTTGACTCAAGATCGTTCAAATGTACAAATACGCTCTTTCCATCGAAACTCTCGATCAAATTTACGATCAATTTAGGATATCGATTTTTGTTATTTAAGTTCCGCTCAACAAAGGACTAGTAATGAAATGTGCCGAATGTCATAACATGTTATTTGTATGTTTTAAATAAAACTGAAGAGAACATAAGGTATTTTATTGATTATAAGCTACGTTTTATCTTATTTTACATGAAAGAGAAACGTCAAATATCAAATGTATGTCTATGAAAGTGGGCGGGCAGCTCCATAGACAATTTAGGATAAAAAATACTTGGAAACAGGCAAAAAGAGGGAATGCTCAAAAAAAACACTTGGCTGATCGGTGCCTCGGATTGATCATTCGAATCTTCTTTTTCGGGTTCAATGACTATATTTAAAAATAGCATCTTGAAAATGATATAAACTGCAAAATGTGCATCACTTCTATAATATGTAGATCACCACTTCTCTACTTACAAACACATGCACAAATACACAAACACTGCATATGTCACCCGATAAATACTCAATGTATAAATAAAACATTACAAGGAAACATATTATATGTACCCACTACCTAATTTTAATTTCTGGAAATTGTTTTTCACTGTAAAAAATGTACTGTTTCGTTTCTATAATAAAAATAAATAAATCGGTTTTATTAACCGGTTTCAACCATTTTTTTATTGTCTCAGTTGATTCCAACACCCTTGTTTCGATTTTTTTTTCATACAGAATAGGAAAAAAATGGCACACACCATAATAATGCATCTCTTACTATCTATTTTTACCTTTATCACACCTCTATGTATAATGTTGCAAAAAATCATTGACTTCATATTTCCAGACAGAAAGAGTTATGCAAATGTATAGAGAATTGATACTTTATTAAAAAAAAAATTAGGTATATACTCGTAAATATGTTCGTATTGTAAATAAATTGGGTGGGTAGAGATAATCAAAAGAGATTAATTAATTCACCCCCCCTAAAAGTTTATTAATAATTTACATTAAAATAGCCGAACATTCTAGCAGTGTTATTATTATTAGGTAGTAGCCAGAAGCTCGGAAAACTTTGAACATGACATCATTCAAAGCAGTCCGGCCAGCATGTAAATGATTTCCAGTGGGCGGCGGAGGTTACAAAATATATCAATTAAAACTTTTGGCCGGGTAAATCAAGTTATTAAATAGGTGTTTGGGACTTGGACACGGAAGGAGACAAGACGAACACCTGAATATTTATGGTGACCGAAGTTCGCCCGGCGTAATCCAATAACGCAATAAAATATAATCAAATATGTAAATTTCGCCCGGGAGTGGGGTCCCGCAGGCCTTCGTCGAATGGTTAAAAATCACCCCGGGAAAACTAGGGCCGCTGCCAGGTAGAAAAAAGGTATAATAAAACAATTTAATTTGTAGGAAATGAAACGTAGTATTTCTCAGGATAATAGATAGAATGGCATTTGCTCGCTTCTTTGATTGCCTTTTTTTTCCCTTGAAACTGGTAAAATTATATTATCACTGTCCCTCTTTTTATCCGGAATCTTTATCCGTAGGGTAAGAATCGATACGAAACCAAAAAATACACCTACCTTAAATCATTGTTTTATACGAGTTTGCGTCTTATGCCACCGTGCTGAAAGGCGATTTTTGTCTTTGTGAGAAATACAATATAGGCGGTTTTGGAGCGTTTTTCGAATAAGGCTTTTCGATTTGTGATTTCAGGTTATCCGCTGGAGATAGAAACCATTTTGCCTGGAATGAACATCTCAGTTGACAGCCTAAAATGGTACATACATAAACACTGAGTATCTTTTGATTAAATTTTGTTTCGGTAGAAAATCCGTAGAACGTAAGTGTTTGACAAACGATGTCATCCACGTGTGTTTATTTAAAGGCGAGAGCGAAAGTCATCAGTAATAAATTGCCATTTTACACGGAGGGGTCACATTCAACGAAGCATTTATACATATTTACCAATTGGCTTGTCCATAAAATATGAAAATCAATTAATATTTCAAAAGTGTACGAGTAGGTGGTTCCATGATAAATTAACACACGCCTGAATTGTGATTTAAAGTCACTGAGGGTACGAACAAAAAGAGAAAAAAAAACTAATCATACCTAACATTTAAAAAAATATTTTTATTTATTACAAAAAAAAATCGTTATTAATTAATAAATAATAAGAATCCCTTTATTAAACCACTGTTTTCAATATATAAATATCTATATATTTCAGAAGCAAAGTTCCCTTCATCAAGATAAAAAATATACGAACATAATGACAAATAATAAGCAAATAGAACAAATTACAAAAATAAACAAAAAATAAGAAGAAGAGTTGAAAGTAGGTAAGCAATTAAATAAAATGAAAAAATAATTGAAAAAAATCATGACGTCACAAAGTGATTACGCATGTTTTGAAAATTTTTTTAATTAGCTTAGGTTTTTTGTTTTTTTTTTGTTCAAAACCGGAGATAGGCATTAAGTGAGTTATTGCACGAATACAATTTAATAACTCCTCGTTTTAGAGTTGAAGACACTTTCTCTTACGCTATTTGAAGAGACATCAATTCAGTATTGAACACTTATTTAATGGCTTTTGGTATGTTTGGTCACAGGATTTGAACCGCAGATACATCATCTTCCTCTTTCGCTTCTCTTTTCTTTCCCCCATCTCCGTCATAATATAAACTAACCCTTAATATGATCTGACTTCAGTAGTTGATTCAATATAACGAGCCGTGTCTTCTTGGGGCGTTCTAACTTATTTCATTTTCCTTCGCATCATTTGTTATCCCGGTCTCCCTCAATTCGCTGTGCATGTCCAAAACATCGAGGTTTCTCTTTTATATTCAAACATTCTCTTATTCGTACATTGCGCTTCATCGGATTTGAATTTTTTTCGAATGGACTCGTTTGTATTTCTGAGGAACATTACTTTACCAAACATACGCTTCAGAATTCTCTTTAAAAACATAATATTTTGTCGTATTGTGTAATAATACTATTAGTATTTCGAATAAGTTAATAATTCCTCTCCGATGCCCCTCTTCCCCTCTCCTCCTTAACTGATAAGTCTGATTACAATCCACTTCGATGCTAGCAAGAATATCATAGTCTGACCGTTAAATATTTTACATATATTGATAATAAATTCCACTAAATTTAAAAAAATAAATATGTAAACTGTACTACAGTCTGATAACTTTCAATCTTCTTTCGTTTTTTTATTTTTTTATTTATGTGACCCCTAAGAGTCTCAGCTGTTCCCAACCGTCTGGAGCCAGTGAGACTATAGCAACCCCAATTGGAGTATGTTGTGGGGCTGAAGGTATTGAGGAGGGGAAGTAGATAGGGAAGAGAAAGGTGAGGAAGTACCTGGCTATTCAGGTCTTATCACCAAACATGGCTAATGCATTGGTGGTCTTTTACCAGGTCGTTATCAGGACTCCATTGCGGGCTGCTTAAATTAATTTTATTGTGTATGAATGTGGTAACATAATAATATTATTTTCAGAATATTCAACACATCTTGATTAAATCAATCAGGTACTTAAAGTAACACAGATGAAACAGTCCATCGCGTCGTAACACCCCCAGGCGATAAAACAACAAATATGACCCCCAATTATCTGAACACCCTTAAGGTCAAGTTATGGCCGGCAATCAGCCGTCAAGTAATTCCGCAAAACCTTCATTTCCTCTGGGAGACATTGGAAGCATTCCTGAGGCCGAGTTAACAAGCTTTCCTAACTGGCTGAGCTGAAGGACAACTGAAACTTAGTAGTTGTCCTCGTGCTTGAGACTGGGAGATAAGACGTTACTCTGGGTCACTCTAGGTCCCCTAGGACAACACTATCATCAGTAGGTAGGTATAGAATATTCAACTCACTTAATATCGAGACATTTAAACGTGTTGCATTTTTTAATGATTATTTTTGACATTCCTTAATTGCCAACTCTTTTATGAAAAAAAATAAGCTTTTAGTAAATGGTTAGGAATTCAAGTCAAAGTTCAACAAGTCTATTTTATTCATTTAATATTTGATGACTATTGGTTAAACAAACTGCCAATTACGGCCAATAACGAATAGTGCAATAGTAATTTGTGACAAATTCATTACGGTTTAAATCCCCTTTCGTCTTATATTCTACCAAACCTAAGTAATAAATAAAACCTACATTAATTTGATCAATTTTCAGAGACAATTTTAATTTCTAGAAACGCTTCTTCCGAGGAATAGTAATTTTCCGCAGTTATCATACTTTGACCTACACATAACCACAGATTTATTAAAAACGATGACTGAAAACATATTATTCTTTCAAAAAATATAGATTTCCAATCGACGGTTAAGAAAAATATATTTTAACATTCCTGCCAGCGAGATACTAAAGAATTAGAATTAGTATAATTACTTAGTTTTTTAAATCACAAAAATAAATAGAAATGCGTAGTTTAAAAGGTAAATTATTTTATATGAATCTTATAATTTAAATTTTAATACCTTTTCTAATCGGCTTTGCCCGAGGATTAAACCTTGGTTTATTTCCAAAAAAAATATTTCAATAATGCTATGGCTACTGATGCACATTACGTTACGAACTAAGAAAATAAATGTTGACCCTAAACTTCAAATTAAAAAGGTGTCCAAATTTCTCGTCGTCATTATCGCAGGAGTCCAGATAAGTTTTAGGTGGCACATAGAGGATAATGATAATGTATATGACTAAGCTCGATTTAAATTTTATCACAAGATTATTTTTAATATCCAGCATCACAAAATAAAGCGATTTTCTAAAATTTCTTCGTTATTGCTTCGCTCATGTGAAACCATTTAATCTCACGTAACATTCTGCGTAAAATGAGCAAATTTTTCCTATTAGGCAATTAATATCATCACCACCCAGCTACCCGTGTAAATCACGAGGAAATTTAAGCTGATTAAAAAAGGTGGCTGCAATTAAAATTGGTATCCCGGAGGTAAATTTATTACCGAAGGATGCTGTAGAAAATGATCCAATAATATAATGGTGTCGAGCTAAAAAATAATTGACACCAGAAATTTCACACTGAAAAAGCAGTGTATCTGATGCTAGAACTCAATTTTCTAATGTTTTTCTGATTTTGTTTATGCGTGGTACAGGAAAATAAAAAGGTATGTGGCAAGTAAGTACCTCTACTCAGAGACGGATGTAAAACTTTTTTCAACATTGAATTAATTTTATTATATCAAGACCCATATTCGACTGAAAAGAAAAAACACTGAAAACTTTTCACTTGTTAACAGCAAATATTATTCACAAAACAGAAAAGCTTTCTTTGTACGCTGAAATTTTGTTGAATAATAATAATAATAATAATATACCATGGGATCAAACACGGGCAACACTAAGAATTGGAATGTACCAAACGGAAAAGGCGAAATAAAGAATAGCGTGAAAAGTTCTGTTTATTGTCCAAGATCGTAATGTACATTATTTGACACGCGAATCAAAGCTTAGATTATCAGATTTTCAATTTATTGTTAGCGGCGTAAATTATTGCTATCGTTTTTCATTGTTTTCTGCTGTTATATATTTTCTTTATTTTCCCGAATTCCCGAAACTCGCAATGGCTTAATCTCAAATTCCTTGATTTACGATCGTTTTATTATTTTCATTTTTGCCGATCCGCCATTTGTTTAAGGTTTAGAGATACAGTCGGCCGTCTTAATGCTTTTCACTGTGGATTTCTTTCCGCTTCCTTTCCATTTTGTATTTATTGTTTCCGAATCCGAGTTTTTCTCGCGTTGTTTGTGTTGTCATTAGAAATGTTCTCTCCCCAAAATGAAATTGAACATTTACACGTAAAACAACTTAAACTCCCCAGAACCAATCATATTTATACACTTCACTGCAGAACGAAATGAAAACCAAAGAGTGATTAAATTGTTTTCTGGCAATTAGTATGTAATTTTATCCTGGAAAATAATAAAAATAACTCCTCGAAAACAAGCGGTATGTTCCAGAGCGGTAGATACTCTTAGTGTCACCCTAGTAAGATACCACAATACAGAAACAAAATTTTGCTTTGAGTTGGCTTTAGCCGTGTTTAGTCTCTAGATCTGAATAGCCTGGTAATTTGCAACCTTTCTCTTACTCCTGTCCTTTCCTTCATCACTCCCTAAAACACGCTGAATTAGGGATGTCATAGTCTCATTTGCTCCGGAAAGTTGCCAGCAGTTAAGGCGATGCAATGGGAAGTAATGCAAAATCTTGTGTTTTCGGTTTGAGAATTTGTTGGCCTAGAAATATCATAGGTGATTGAATTAAATACTGCAAGTAGATCACACCTTGGCCTTTCATTTAACTGTGCACTTTTTAGGTATGTCTTTTTATAAGCTAAAAAAAATAAAGTATGAGACATTAAAAAAATGTTTAAAGCGCAAAATCTCCTACTTATGAACACCTTTTCGCATATTTTCGTATTGTTCATTGTGGAAAATGAAGTTTTTTAGAATATGACCGTAAAACATTTTAATAATTAGGTCTGATCTTTACAGAATTGAATAAAACATGCATTTTGGTGATGTTTTTTTTTTTGCTGAAATCGAAACATGCGGCCGATGTACAGCGGGATTTTCAACCTTGTCGTCACCTGCATAAGGAGCGCGTGATTTCGTTAACATTTTATCCGGTGGATGGCCTTAAGACTCTTGTGCGGTATTCACATGAAACTTTTTATTTTATTTATTTAACTTTTTAATCCAGCAGGACTGGATTGGCAGTTCAATCCCAATCAGAAATATTACATGGGATATATATAATTTATTTCATTCAAATTAATAGAGAAATAAATTTAATAAAAAAAAAATCAAAATATATAAAAAGAAAATGAGGTTTAAAAAAAATAAATGATAATGATAATAGTTAATAATAACATAACATAAAATAAATTAAATTAAGGGATTGTCTTTATTTACAACTATCGCTCATTGAATGGAGAACTGAGACACTCGGATGCAGCCACGACAATGGCGTTGGTTGACTTCCGTGTCCTGCCACAGAAGCTGGCTAGCCGGTGGCGAAGTAAGTACCATAATGAGCGAACGAGTAGATAATACATGTTTTGGCACAACTGTGTCTCGTTAAGGCAACTATCAACTTTTAAAAATAAACTATTTACATCTACCCTGATTGTGCTGAAACCAGTTTGAATATTGTTATAAATTTATTTGCTCTAAATTGTCATCATCTATTTAAGAAAACACGCAAAAAACTATTATACTAGATGGAATCAAAATTTCTTGCACAAAATACTAAATAATAAGGTTTCACAGTAAACGGCACGTGCCGTTTCGAAAACGTAGATTGATCGTATGGATAAAATTTTAATAGAACAATAATCTCAATTAATTTCACGTTAACGATATGATTATTATTCAATAATAAAACAAATATATTCCCTATGGCACTTAATGAAATTGAAAGGGCTGATAAAATCTGCATAATATGGATAGGCATTACGAAAAATAGCGCGAACCTTTCGGGAAATACCAATAAACGAAATGAAAGTTTTATTTTAATCAGATAACAATAGTACAAGGGTTGAGGGTAAAAAGGTTCACTTGTTTGTATAGTTGCTAGTCCCGGAAGAGCCTCAAGGGTAGGTAAATAATTAAGGGCAAGACATTCAACCTTTTTTAGGCACTTCAAAAAACCATTTTTTCTGCTGGAAACACTACATATATTATGCTATTTTCGTAAGCACACTGTGTTTTGTTGATTCAGTGTATTTATGTTTGAACAAGTGAGATGATTTCAGTAAATAATATTTTTTTATGCTTTGTAAAAAAATGTTTATTGAAAAAGAGGTCATAACTGTCTTACAGTCATTGAAAGCAGAGGACCTCCACTTGATGGAGGTGTGATGTGGGGGAGGGGATGGAGAAATGGAAGATCGGGAAACCTGGTTAGTCAGATCTTATCACTAAACATAAGTTGTTACCATAAGAGACTTTAATCAACGAATTGATTCTCTCACCAGATATTTATAAAAATTGAGATGGGAAGGCTGCTTAGCTAGCAGTTGAATGGATCGAGTTCCGTACAGATCCTAATGTGTACCAACATGCTCATTCACAAGTCTTTTAAAACAAATTTACGTCAAAGTCATAAAATGGGACGATTTTTTTCTTCATATTTTTAAAAATCTTAATTTCTCTCAGTTTCAAAAGGAATTTCGATAAAATGTTGGAGATAACATACAGCACCCTAACGGTGATTTTTCATAAAAATGGTGCTATATAAACACCTAAATATTATTATCATACTTAAATCCTGTTATGATATAAATATTGCACCAGATCCCATTTTTTTTGTAAAAGTAACAAAATAAATTGAAATTATAAATCTGCGGCAGGTTGGTATTCCATTAATCTTTTTGCGTTTTCCAATATAACGCTTTGACTGAGGAATTTTAATAAATCTGGGCGCATACATGCTCTTCCGGTCCCTCTAGCATGAAAACTCAAAGCTCAGCTCAATTTTTCGATACAAATAATAATTCTCCCTCGCTTTTTAAATTTTCATCATAAAACAACAGAATCACATATAGCCGTGGAATCCGACAGACAAATTTGGGTGTTAGGCAGAGTAAGTGCAAAGAGGGGTTGTAAAAAACTCACCACTCATCCATCATTCTAATATTTATTTATTTATTAAAAACAGAAATCGTGAATACGTATGAAAGGCGCAAGGGGGAATAAGAAGTTTCACATATTATTATCTGCACTCTAACCAAATCGTACTATGAACGTTATCTTTTAGATATCACGCATAACAGGTTATACTTCTTGCATGATTTATGTTTTATTTTTATTTTTTTATTTCATTATTTTACTTGAAAAATTTCATATTATTTGCTATATATTACATATTTTCACCTGTGTTGGGATGACAATTTACAATAGTGGTTATTCAGCTACCTAGTACATGAAAATTTTGAAAATAATACTACCTATATGATAAGAAATAGTTAATCCGTTTTAGTGCAATGCTTATTTTGCAAATATGTATATAAATTGCTACAGATGTTCTGTGCTTTTAAATTAAAAAAGTATTGTATTCAATAAAAATGCAAAAACTTGGACAAATATCAATCAATTTTCATGATTTTTTTGAAATTATACAAGTAAAAATGAAATTTTACGAATATTCTAGTTCTGATTAAAAAAACTACCCATTTACAACTACAAAAAATATTAAAAAATACAAAAAATATTTTGTATATATTTTTTTTCAGTTTAATTTTGTACCCTTATGATGTTTGTGTTAAGCGAAACCGGTCGGTCCTAATAAAATTAAATAAATATCGTGGTTATAAACAATGTAAGTGTTTTATTTTCACAAAAATATAGGATTATTTCAATTCAAATTGTGTTTTACCGTGGTCCATGCAGTCCCCTTTTACATCGAGCGCATATGAGATTGGATCGCCTTATCTCATTTGCTTTGCTGCTCAAATTCATTTATGGGAACAAAGGTCTCGTCGTCCGTAGTGCCGCTATCATTTGATACATAACGATAATCCGCAATAGAACTAACTTCCAACATGGTGAAAAATATCGATTCACTTAAGGGTGTATTTATTTTAACAGGATAAACAAGAATACAGTTATCAAGACATGCGCCAACCGCAATATACCACGCTCAAATTGAACACGTGCTCTCCCGAGGACGGCAAAAAACTCACTAAAAATAGCAGCGCTACAGCGCTGCGTTGCAATTTAAGTAACTAAAGCTTAGAGCGCGATGGCGCCGGGCCGCACTCAAACGGTTAAGAAATAAATTTAACTTTGCATAAGGTGAGTGGTGATTTTGTTTTGAAAAGAGCTTTTCATTTTTGTGTTTCTAATGGCACTTGGTGGATAATTGAATTGCTTAATGGCGTTGTACTTTTATGTCCATAGGCGGTTTTATAGGTTGGGATATTAAAAGATTTTATATGTGACTGCCTTAGGGTTCTAGCAATTTTCCTTTCTTCAAACATATGGACATTTCAAATTGTGCAATAGGATATTTTTGAGTATAATTGTTTCAAGTAGAGAACGTCAAGCTTCTTAAAAACAAATTCAGTGCTCGTCCTTAAAAAAAACTTTAAGGATAACTTTCAGAATTAATATAATATAATATATGTAGAATAACAATCATTAGGTACAATGGTTTGTTAGGTACAAAAGTGATTTGGTTAGGGGCTATTTCATCACATCTCAATAAGTTATCAGTAAGCACTATTTGTAGAATAGAAATATATTTGCGTTTCACATACTCTTAATAACGTAAGCCATAAAAAGTCCGACGTGACATAACTCGAGCTCGAACCTATAAATAGAGGCTATTTATCAAAGCTATTTATAAATCAAAGACAAAATCTGTCCAAAGACTACCCGGCATTTATCCTCTGCATTTTTAACGTGATTTTAATAGACGCCCTCAAAATACATTACAGAATATTTGTACTTACTCGTATCATATTCATCTTTCAATTTGGGAGACGGGTATGGGTCACACAACGACTTGTTTGACGTTTGTGATTCCATAGGAATAATAGACAGGCGTTGCAGCATGGTTTGAAAATACCCATGTCGCTAAGCTAGCTCATCAATAACTACCACTATTACGGACCATATTATTTGTGGTGAAACGGTCGCCGATTTATTGACCTGTCATTCGTATGATCAAAGATATTCAACGAACAGTTAACGAAGAGTTTATTGCGATATAGTGAAATCTCCCCCATGAACGCTAGCTTTTGAATATCGTGCATTTGGTTAGGTAACCTATTATAATCCTTTTATGAGAGTTAAATGAAAATAAAAATCATTATCCACAATGCTTTATAATACATTGAGGTAAGAGAGGTACTCAATTTTATAATTAAACACAGATAGTTTAAAAAAATACAAATAAGTCTCGTTATAATGTAACGTAGATGAGATATTCTTATTTAGATCTCTTATCATATCCGTTACACATTAAAACAATTAAAAGATGGCTTAATTATATGAAACTTTTAGTATTATACATGGATGTTGAGGCTTGCTTGAAGTAAGAAGAAATTTGGTCTAATGATGTTACTGCAAGACGGAGAACTGCATTTATCTCAAGCCGAGAACACCACCGTGTTTTGATTGCTGTGACAGATGAAAAAGCCGTTTCGCATACAAGTTGTGGAGAATTGTCAGAATTTTCATTGCATTTTCACTAAGTCAAGAGTATTTACTTTTTATGGAAAGCCAAACTGAGGCCTTGATAGGGATGAATGAAATTTAGTTCTGAAAATGTCGTCGGACGAAAGGTCGATCAGGATCTCTTTTAGATTCATGCTTAAATTATTATCTTGTTTTTTTTTTTTTATATGAATACACCACGAGGGTCCCAACTGCTCCCAACCGTCCGAAGCCAATGAGACTATGGCATCCCCAATTGGGGAATGTTGTGTGGCTGAAGGTATTAGGGAGGAGAAGAAGAAGGGGAAGAGGAAGGGGGGAAATATCTGGCTATTCAGATCTGGTCACCAAACACGACTAAAAGCCATTTCAAGCAACGTTTCAATTCTTAATGGTGGTCTTTCACCAGGGCGATACTGAGAGTATTCTTCCACTCTGGAACGTGCGCAAACATAGGACATATTATTTTTAAATGAATTAATTGTGGAACAGCACAAATTAATTATTAATTAATTGACTAAATTATCTTGTACTGATAACCACACCTTTTCTGCGCAGGGCGAGGGATATGTCGAGTGATCGAGTTAAGCTACACATATTATGAGATTGAGAAGATTTCATACATCTGTGTATCGTTCATCCGTGCAAGTCACTTATTTTGCGCGCTGGTTTGCTGAGGATTAACAAATGGAATAAAAAATGTCCACAATTCTGTTAGGCGACCGCTGCTCTATGATGAATATTTATGTAAAAGTATTGATTTTCTATGTTTGTTGATCAGTGAATGGTGAGTTAGGTTTCTAACTGTATGGTTTCTCATAATTACATTCTAAAAAAACGTAACACGTTAAACTCCCATAACGATGTGGCGTTGATAACGCACATGTTGAATACGTTTAGTAAACTGGACACTTACATGAATTATTTTATACATTAATGTTGTTGTAATGATCGACAATATTAAAAATAGTGACATTATTAAAGTATACAAGGGTATAGATACAGATACACAGAAAGAGTTGATAGCCACACAATGTTCCCAGATCAGTAAATTGTATACCCAAATAAAGTGAAGAGGTGGATTACTACCATATTGTTACCAGAAAATTCGAATAAGTTTGTTTTATCGAAAAATGTATCAGAATTTATGATTTCTATAAAAACAAAAATCCATGTAAGTTTGTTTGTTTGTTCGTTTGTCCTCGATATTCTCAAAAATCACTAGACCGAATTCGCTGAAAATAGCACAGTTTGTTTTTATTAGTGCCGGGAAGGTTTAGAAAGTAGTTTGAATGAAATCCAATATGTAAAACTGTTGCTATAACGTTTTAAAATTAATATGAGAAACATTGAACCCGCCATGTTTTATTTAGGTTAGCCCATAGATATAACACTCTGGTTAGCCACAGATTGCATATTCAAAAGAAGAAGTTTTTTTTTGGTAGAATATTTTCAAAATGGAAAAAACGAGTAGGTACCTACTTAAGAACTTTATGATACAGATATATTTTGAAAAAATAAACGTTTTGAATGAAATAAAATATTCAAATTAATGTTTCTTTCTTTGGAGATATTTACTTTGCTGTAAAATCAATTATGGCACCCTAATGACAAGCAAGAATTCAGAACTTTATAACTTTATTCCAAAAAAAAAAAATATCCCCAGCAAGGCCGGGTACACATCAGCTAGTTATTGTATAAATCGTTCATCAGAGAGTACCCACCCAGCAGTTGCAAATCCCTTTATGACGTTGTTGCTATTAATAACAGTAATTTAGAGACAAAATACGAAAATAAACAAATATTTGAAACTGAGTGATGTTTTCATGACGTGTTTGTGTAGGTAAAACATAACATACATCCCCCTGACCAACTGAGTAATTTATATTAAGTTAAAAGTTCGATTAGTTAATCAATGTCTATAATGTTTCACGTAGAGTAAAATATATTGATTTTCGATAACGAGTGCAATATAATAACGGTTGGATTAATTCTAAAGCACCGTTTTGGTGGGGCGCTTAGTTAGGGAATAGTTAGTTTTTTTTCTAATTTTTTTTAACTACGCATTTTTTTTTCGCTGACAAGTATGAGATTGATGTTTGAATTTCACTGTTCTGCGTGACATTTTTTCAGTTTTATTACTATAAAGATAAAATTTAACAACAAATTTAAAAACAAGTGTATAATTTTGGTTTCAATGTTATTCTCCTTCTGGTTGAATTTTTCATCGATGATTTTAGTCAGTTGATTTCGTATCTCATTGGACTTGTTATAAATAATATGATCGCCGTACTAGGCTCATGCCCGTGTTATATTCGGTACATTGCAAAATTAATGCAATATCCATGGCGAGTTATGTCTAAGAAGCCACTGATGAACAGTTTATTATAACGCGGTTAAACTAACTCGAGTAATGCACATGAACGAATATAGAAACCTACTGTTGAAATTCCGCCCAGGGTAGGGATCATGAGCAGTTAGAAGTTCCACAGAAGGAGATCACAAAGAATCATAAACCGTTTGATGGTTTCTATCCATTGTGCATTGGGGAGGACTTATACTAATGTTGGTTGCAGAATAGGATGTCATTTCGGAATACATCGGGTGCTTCGGTTTAAGGAAATACATATCCTGTAATTAATATAGGTGTGAAAGGGGTTGATAAATGTATCTCCTGATTTTATCGTGGTTGGTGTGAAAAAAGAATTCTCGCCTTTTATGATGATTTATTTCAAACTGAAATTTTAGATATCATTTTGCGATTATCATTTCAGAATAGTTAAACAGTTTCCAGATCATGGCAAGGTTAACGCTGACGCAGTGTTGCAGATTCAGAATACTAACTATGTAAATTTTTAAAATTATTTATACAGACCCTTTTCGGTTCTTACACGAAACATCAGAATTTAACCATTATTTTTTTAAACAAATTATATTATAATTTCTTCAAAAGATTGGTATTCACTCTGTAGCGTCATTATTAGTACCGGTTGTATTTTTATGTAAAAAAATTAAACATTGCGATTTGCAAATTCAGAATAATAATTAATATTTAAAAACTGATTAAATAAGTGTTCCTTAAATCTAATACTTAAATTTATAGAAGTCTTTCTTATATAAAATAATTGCAATCGTTTCAAATTACATTAATCGTTCCACTTTAATGTTTAAATAATAAAAATTATTCTGAATTTGCATATCGTATTTTAGAAACCGATCATTCTTTTGATATAAATAAAGGTTTAAAAAAAAATCATACAAATATATACGGTTTACAATTAGACAAATTGGAAATTTTGGAAATCAGAAAAAGCGTTAATGGTGAATTAAATTAAATTAATAAACAAATATAAAATTAAAAAAAAATAGCTACCTCTTGAATTTATTTTCAAATTAATGTTAATAATAAAAATAATTTCTAACATAATTTTGTTATTCACTGTTTTATCATAATTTGTTATTAATATTTTTGATTGATTACTTATCTACTTTAATCATTTTTTGTTTATGTTTATAATTTGTCTTTTCTTACATTATTGTGTGTTATATTTATCATTTGGCCATACTTGACATTATTATTTTTTAGTATGCTATATATTCCTGATGAAGAAAGAATCGCATTCGAAACATGTAGATATGTGTATAATAATAAAGTGGTGAATACAGAATAATTTTTAATTCATTTATTACATTATATTGTATATAATAATAATAATGTTTGTTTATTTCAGTTGAAAGTGAGTGCAATACTGTCATATAAAATAATAAATCTGTATAAATTACATGATCTGGAAATAGAATATAAAATAAAAGAAGGTAAAAATAAAAATATTTAACATTTGTACTATGGTGAGTTGAGGGAAATTCTCCATCTATAGTGTAGGGGCGCGCCCTGCCACTAGGCGACAGCCAGGACAAGAGTGTTTTCTGGTATCCGGTAGCGCTGTCTCGTCCTGGATACTCTGTGACGCATCAAAGCAGCAAACTCGTGCACCTTTCCTTCTGCGAACATCTGCGAGGCGCTGCATCGCCAAGGGAGGCCGAACAGCGACCTGTATGCATGGCTAAACTGTACTCGGAGTGTGTTCATGACGCATTGTGCGTACCTTGTCCATAGTTCGCTGGTGTAGAAGATCGTGCAGTATATGCATTGTGCGTTGTATGTGATTTAATTACTGCCACAGCGTATGGGAAATTCATATGACTTTGGGAAGTTTTTGACATAAGACCTCGATAGATATATAATATCAATAATGTAATATAATACGAAGCTATATAATCGATAAGCTTTGTAGATTCTGATGTATGTATACTTTTTTTAACTCTCGTAAAAGGTTGATATATATTTCCGTTGTATCTGTATGTTTCGAGCCTGTATATTTATTTACGGTATTTTACTGTTGTTTATACATTTTTTGTTTGTATATTTTCATATACATATTTGCTGTGAAAACTTTGTAAAATCTTATTTCATGCACCAATAATTAACAGTTCCATAATGAGTCGAATTGATAACTCAACGGAATGCGTCATCATTCTATGTCCTATTTTTGATTTAAAAAAAAAGTATTAGATTTAAGAATCCAGCCTCCTTCAGAGGGTCGCCGGGAGAGGTGCCGTCGCCTGCGTGCGAAAACAAAAAAATACCGCCCCTATCACGCATTTTTATAAAGAATAATTAATATATTTTGAGATTTGGATGTTGAAAGAGTGAATGTATTATAATTTTTATAACATGGTCACGTAATTTCACCGTTTAACAAAAAATGAATTTTCAGACGCGGACGTATTTTAATTTACAATAGGTTAGCGGGCCGCAGGGATAAAATTTTTTTATTTTATGAAATTGTAACCATTTAATAATACGCAGAAGAAAAGCTTAGCAGGCGAAAAAAAATCCATCTCCAAAGTCAAACAAATAAATAATGATATCGCATCTACGCGGTTTAATCAGAAATTTTAAAGAATATTCAAACAAATCCTTTTAATTTTGAGCAGCCGAATTAGAAGACAAATAATTTTGTCACGATACTCTTTCATATTTTTTATAAAACAGAACTGAAACTGTTAATTAATCGTAAAAATAATAAATTAAACAATATTTTGCACCTATGGGCGCGGCGGCCCTGCTCCCTTACCTTTCGATAATAAACGTTCATGAATTCAACCGCTTGTCTTTGACGAATAAAGCCCCAGGTCCTGAATCGTAAAAGGACTTTAAGAATAACTATATATTCATTTTCACTACCGACGATAAAATGTCTTAAATAAATCAAAAGACTTTCTTGTTGTTCATACAAAACATTTGTTGAATTCTATATAGGTAACTATTTATATTTCTCGGTAAATTAGTATTTGTTCTTAGTTTTTTTTTATTAAGCCAACACATATCTTTTAATATGACGTAGTATATAAATACGGCGTTCAGAGACAAGTTTTACAAGCGAGAAACTGATCATAAATCTACATCACATTTGGAGTCGACTTTGTCTTATAATTTTTTTGTTTGAACTTTCATTTCCGACTAATTCGAGTCGAAAAATTCAAAATATTGGTATAGGTTAGTATCAGCTGTTTATTTTATTTGTATATCCAGCTCCAATAAGTTTTCAACTCTTTAATTCCAAAAAAGGGGAAAAAATTAAGAAAAGGAAACAAAAAGGACAAAGCAAAAAATATAAAAAAAATAAAAAAACGAATTGCTCAGATTGAAATTTTGAAATGTGATGTAGATTCACCAGTTTCCCCCTGTACCACTAGTTTCCAGACACTGTGCATATTATACTATAATGGTGAGTTACTAAAGATTGCATTTCATTAAATAAGATGTTCTCAAAAAATTATGGCTTCCTCAAAACTTCCTGAAAACTTCCAGTGCATTTCCAGTGATTTGATACTTTTATAGGCATTAAAAAAATATGGTTGGGCAATGAAGAAAGTGGACTTTATTGACTTTATCAGAAATAATATATTTTTTAAAGGTCTCTAAACATTGAAGGACTTCACACGTATTTCGTACATAGATTTTGATACCTACCGTAAAATTTAATTTTAAAACTCCATATGGCTAATTATTGTACATAATTAATTAAGTTTCATTATATGATAAATGATTTGAGAGCCTAATGACGACAGACATTCACTTATTCGATTAATCCTCAAATAATCCATTGATTTTAACAAATTGCTTATTTAAAAAAATATTATGATTGAACGGTTCACTTCCTGCTATCTGCAGGTCAGGAGTCGGGTTGTAAGTCGTCCTTCTTGGATGACCTCTTTCGGCACCTGGGTAGCGAAGATCTGTGCAGATGCGGTGATATGATGAGGGTAATGGTAGATGCGATTTGGCTGTGCAGTAAAACACTCATGTTGTAAAACTGTTTTAATTATGATGCTCAAATGAGCTAATTCTCGCTGCCACGAAAAACAAAGACAAAAATAAAAAAAAAATAACAAAAGATTTTAAATAAAGTGTGAAACACACGCGATCTTACAAATATCACTAACGTAAAAGGTCGAATAGACAGTTAACAAACGGTAAAATTAAAAATTGAAATTATGTCAATTATTAATTGTTTTTGTGTTTAATTAGTAGAATTCCATTTATTTATTTATTTTTAATTTAATGTGAATACAATTTAATAATGTTTATTGAGTTCTGCAAGTATTTTTAGTTTTTATTATTGTGAGAACTGTTTCGGCGTTCAAGGCCATTTTCAAACTGCGGTTAATCCACATTGTGACGATTATTTATGTGGTTTTATTTACTTCCACCCCATTCTAATTTGGACGGATTTTTAAAAATAATGTTTAATTATCGGTAAAGACGATTTTGTTAGAAAACAATTAAAATTCTGAATTCTGTGAGGTTTATTAACAATATAACAAAGAAAACATTATCAGTCAAATACGAGGAAACACATTATAAATATGAAAACCTCGCAGAATTAGAATTTTAATAGTTTTCCAACTAAATCGGTTTTACCGATAATAAATCATTATTTTTAAAAACCCCGTCCAAATTACAATGGGGTGGGAGGGAATAAAATTATATAAATAAGTCGTCACAATTTGGATCGCTAATGAGATCAGTTCAATTTACGCCATCTACACCGATATCATACTTCAAGTTCAAGACTTGTTAATATTATCCTCAATTTTAAAAAACCATATTACTGGCTGCTATCCTTATGATGATCGCAAAGTTCTACCCGAACACAATTGCAATCGGAATAGAGTCTCGGATATACCTACCCGATTTTTATTTATATGTGACATCTATTGACTTATTTTACAAGTCTGGAAAGAAATATTCAATTTATTTTTTATAACTTATTGAAGTTTGTAAACCTCATTGTAATATTTAATATTTTCTGTTATTTTTTCGGTTTCATGGTTCATTTGGGATGTGTTATTATTATCTTCTTCAATGATTAAATATAACAATGAGGTTTACAAACTTCAATAAGTTATAAAAAATAAATTGAATGTTTATTTATTTGTTTTATATTGTAATCCTTACAAAAATATACTGCGTAGACCAGTTTTACGACGTATCTGTTCTATGGATATGTTTTAGGTTTGTGCATTTTTTTGTACTTTTGAAGTCCGTTTTTGTGATGTCTACAAACTGTACATCCAATGAGAAATTCTGCCAAATGAGGGACCGAAGCTTTTTATGATATCCCTGCCGCGGTATAGCTTTGTTATACCGCAGCACATGAAAAGGAAAATGGTTTAAATCAAACACATAATTAAATCGTAACTACGGAATTTAAGAATTCAATCAAATTTAGAAAAAAAAAATATATATGATAACAAAATAAATTAATAAGATAATAAAATGATTGAAAAGAACAAGATTTCCTAAAACAAGATAGTTTTAAAAATGAATATATATATATATATACGTATATCATGCAAAGCCATTTTTCTCGTTGTTTCAAAATGCTTCAATATTTAATTCACTGTGCCTAGCCTAAATGATATGAGGTGCTAATAAAATTTAATCTTTTCAGGATGCTGAATATAATATGATTCTATTCCTACGTTATTTAGGCTTTTAAAATAATTTGTCTAAGTGGCTATTAACACATTTTCGGCAGAACAAAATGCTGACGTAAGGTTTTTAATGGTATGTTTGCCCGTAAAAGCGGTGTGAACCCTTTTGAGGCCATATCCAATATTATTACTGCCTCCCTACATACGTTTCCAGCCGCAGAACCTTAATTCTTATCACGGGTTAGACCAAGGGTGGAAACCAAAAAGTAAAAGCTGGTTCAAATGGCGTGAAACGGAGATATGTCTCGTGGAAGTTGACTTTGGTTAATTGCCGCTTTATACAACTTTCTGAGGTAAATCTTTTGCGATTGAGATAAATGGATTAGGGATCATTCTGTACATAGCGATGGAAGATTAATTAGGCACTAGTTACTAATACATGCAGTATAAATGTAAGGATTTTATACACGAGTAGATTTATTTGATTTGATTTTGATAAATGCTAAGGACATGTAATTTAAAAAAAATGTTATAAATATTATACTCGAAAAGGATAATATTAACATATCCCAAATGAAACACGAAAACCGAAAAAAAATACAGCATATACTTTTTTTATTTTCTGTGGTTTTTTTCGGTTTTCGTGTTTCATTTAGGATATGTTAATATTATCTTCTTCAATGATTAAATATTACAATGAGTTTTAAAACTTCAATACGTTATTAAAAATAAATAAATTATTATTCTCATTAAAAAAGTTATGTTTGAGGTATCTAGTAATATTTTCATTATTTTAAATTAATGAATCTTACCTCTCCGTTGTGCCTCTCCTCCTAAACTAATAATTATTGTATTTTAAAAACTATTAATCACATTTTTTTAAATTTACATTATCAAATTAAAATCAAAAATTTGACATTTTTTTTGACCGTACTCCGTATGTTTTTATATTGTTGAATATCTCTAAAAAATACGCTGAAGGCTTTTCTTTAAAATTCCGAGATGAAATGCAAAAAAAAATGTTGTTTCATTTTTCATAAACTCCAACTTTAAAATGCGGATTACAAAACTTTGATGCTAATATTTTTTTCCACTTTTTAAAGTTATTTTCTTATTTTGTGATACATACGTAGGACGGTCAGAAAAGGTAACATTTCTGATTTGATTTTGTAAATTTAAAATATTCCTAAAAAGTATTTTTCTATTTAAAAACATTATGTTTATATATATATATATATATATGTGTAAACATAATGTAATATATATATAAACATAATGTTTTTTTTATTTTATTTTTTTATTATTATTATTTTTTTATTTTTTATAGTTATTTCCATTTATTAAAAAATGCCTCTTCTCCTTAAAAGTTGATTCCATTACTTTTCTTACTATTTTTTATGTGAGCTCTGCTGCTCCCAACTGTCTGGAGCCAGTGAGACTATGGCATTCCCAATTGGGGTATGTAATAGAGTCCTAAATTTAAAAAAAAAATATATATATCTATTCCTCTTTCGCCAATAATCTTCTAATAAATACAATATCAATGACTACAAGAATAAAAAATAGTAATTGCTGTATCATGCAATGTAGTGTTTTCTAATATTGTGTCCTGTGCGTACAAAATCATATCTTCCTAAGCTAAAACTTTGTAACGTAACGCATTAATCTCAAGTGACGTGCCAGTACGTTTCTGTACAGAGCGGTGAGTGCAACACTTTATCTGCCATATAAAATATATATCTAAATAAATTACATGAAATGAAATTGAATACAAAATGAATAAAATATAAAGGTAAAAATATTTAGCACTGCTACCATGGTGGCTCGAGGGAAATTCTCCATCCATGGTGCAATAATAAAAAAGTAAAAAAATTCTTAGAACGATCAATAACCAATCAAACCTTGCAACATATTACGTTTGAGATTTAAGGTATAATATAATATTGTCGCCATCAAAATAACGGATTAATAAATAAACATACATAATATCATCATTCATATTTAACATGCACCAGGAGAATCATAATCACGATGTTTTTTAAATTACTCTTTTATGTAAAAATTTCAAATTATGATATCTCAACCAATCCAAGTTTTAACATAATCCAAGTATCCAATATGTACTTAGAATCCACCCCGTAGTGTAATGCGTGTATAATACCTCCATCCCTTTTTCTATGCTCTTGGTTATTCGTGTATAAAGTCATAACGGAGCCCGAAGTATCTTAACTGAGTTCACATAACGTCGTAGTGGCTTACGTAATTTAAAAAATGCCTGGTTGGAAAAAAAAAACATTGCTTTCTGAATCCTATCAGCATTGCTGTAAACAAAATATCTCTGCGATCTCTTAACACAACTCAGGGATATAACAGGGGAAGAGATAAGGTCAAAGCTATTTTTTAAACAGTCATAAGAATCGAAATTGATAGCTTCTTGCACCGGTTAATCCGGGAAGGGTTAATATTGGACGTGATTAACCCCGAATTTATGTCTCGAATAAAGCTAGACCCGGCGATCTACCTACTATAAGTTATTACTGATTATAGACGATGGGTATGATCTAACAAGATTTTGAACCCTTTCAGCAATTGAAGGCAAAAACCCCTAGATAATCTATTATTCGGGGGTATTAAACGTCCGTAATAAGTTTTAACGTTATATCTCCGTGGAAGCAATAACATCGGAGTTTCTAGTCTACTCCGTTTTGGTCAGATGTTTTTTTATTAGTATTAGTTCGATGATGTTGGATGTTGTTAAATAGGCTAACTTGTATGCGGTTTCTCTGGTTTGGAAGCTTAACGTATGCGGGTTTGCGCTTTTACCCGTAGTTTGCAACTTTAAGAGGAATGGCTGTGCGGCCTGTTTCATACAAAACTGAAATTTGGATTTCAGGCCAAAATTCTCACCCAAACCAAATAATTTTTTTTATCAAAAAGTATAGCAATCATCTAGTACGGATTAGATTTTTTTTTAAATATTTGTTATCAGCTATTAAATAAAATGATTTTTCACGATTTTTGAGACAACCTAGCAATCATTTCGGGGTTATTAGTGATAAAAAAATTGCCTTGTCTACTATTAAAATACGATGAATTATAAAATTAAGAATTAAAAAGTGTTAAAGTAAGCTTGATGGGTTTAAATTAAAAATAAAAACGACTAATTTACGTTGGAACTCAAATTTTGCAGCACATAATTTAAATGTTTTCATATTTAAATAGCAAATATGACAATTAAAAAAAAATACCATTAACTCGCGAATAATTTCCAAAGTTGCCTCTAAAATCACATAAAATCGATTTCTTTAATATTATGTATTTCATTATTTAAAATAAAAATAAATAAAATATTTCTAATCCGTACTACACCTTTAATATTAATAAAAGGTTATTCTGTTTGGATGGGTATTTTGGCCTCAAATACAAAATTAAGTTTTCTATGAAACAGCCGTTCCTCTTAACTGACTATTTGTGTATTAAGGGTATATTAAATGTGATTCCCGCTGACAGATGGCGATAATTGAAATATTTTTGAAAAAAATACTTTCAGCATTTAATGCTTTTAAATATCGTGTTTGTCAGCGGGGGTGTATTACATACGAAATACGAAATGGAACACATTGTTTGTTTAAAGCTAAGTCCTTCAATAAACTTGTAAGAATAGCGTATACGTTAGTGTTACAATATGTTTATGACGTATTTTTTTGGACAGGCGGCATAATTGTCAGACATTTTCAATAAAAGATACGACACTCTATAAGACAACCCATACAAAATTATATCCTGCGCCATATAAGTCGTATGCAAAATTGTATGAATGTGTTTTTGTAAACAACGTCCCCACAAAATGCTTACTATGTCTTTTTGACCGCGCACGTTTTGCGAGTAGTGACCCCCCGCGGTTGTGGTTGGCATCAGCACTTTCCAACTGAAGTTATTTTGCACATGGTCTCTCATATTTGTTTTCCATAAAATTACCATTATAGATGACAAAATAAAATATATATATTTGAAAAAAAAAATTAGTTGAAAAAAAAAAATAACACGTTTTATCAGATGACAAATACTTTATAAAATTAACTAGTAATCTGGACAAATATAAACAGGTAAGATTGTGACAGATCATTAAGGTCAAATACAATACAGATTGTATTATGAAAATATGGATTATCTTATTAACAGTTCTTTTTACTCTTACAAAAAAGAGAGTATTTTATTCGTAATGCAAAAAAAAATAATTTCACCATTAAGCGAAAAGCTGTCCATGTGATGTCTATTATTTACAGTAATAATGAAATCGTACCAACCGTGGTCACCATTGATAGAAATCTCTCACGTTTTGAAATTTACATAGTTTTTTGTTTGCTTGAAGTTTCTACTTCAACGCACAGTTTTTTGTTTGCTTGAAGTTTCTACCTTATTTATAGCTTGTAACGTAGTTTTAACCGTGACCTTTAAAATGGGAAATCATTTTAAAAAATGCGACGTAAACCGTTACTTGTTTAATTTTTTTAAATTCATTTAATAAGCTAAAATAATTTTATTTCCAATAGTGGCTTTGAATGTCGAAATAGCGGTTATGATAATAATATAAAAAAACAACTTAATGATATCATTTAAAATAACAAATAAATACAATTCTACGAATTAAACGCAAAACAAAATATAAAAGTAAGTGTTGATACAGGTCGTAAAACTAGTAAGTATATGAATATAATATTTATAATAAAACGTAGCACAAAGTGCCATCAAGGTACTATCATAGTCTGTCAAAAGAGAGTACTCAGGCTGTGAACCGCGGCACGTTGGATAGGTACCTACTGTGTACTTGTGTAATTGCATATCTAGGTAGCTGTGTAGTTGGGTAGTTGGGTAGTGGGTAGGGCTACCACAAAGACAGTCCCTGATGCAATTTGCTTTGAAGACGACGCTGGAGAGAGGCATTGCGTTCTGCGGTGGCACGAGACCGGAATAAATTGAAGGATTTATGCAGATTTTTCACTATCTAGAAACTAATTCGTGTTGTTCTGTTCGGTGTTTGATGAACAAACTTTAGTAGCAGGGAAGGCATTAAAATGCAATACATTTTGTGGAATAAGAGTATAAAAACAGCTTTGATTGTCCTAATTTGTTTCTACGGGTTGGTTTTTCAATATTCCGTGATACTACTAAAGCAGGCAAACTGCATTCATCTGGTTCTGAGATATTTACGATCGAACTTTTCAACGAAAAAAATATCACCCTAATTTCTAGCGAGAGTGGGTAGCGAGGTTGGATCGCCCATAACTTTTTCCTGTCACATGCATTACAGTATCCACATTCATAAATATTATAACAAACATACTCTCTAGATATTCCGACTCTTGACTACCGATTTTAGTCTATATCGATAGATGACGAGGATTCATCATGAGAGACGACAAATTTATTTAAGGTTTCTGATGTTGGTGCATAGATTAGATTAGATTTTTAAAAGTCAAATAATTTTTTTTTTAATCTGTATTCGTAGTGATCTGGCACCACTAAATATCAAATAGACAATGTTCGTACATTTATTTATATTTATTTATTTAAACATACACAGTACATTTTATTACAAATGATAAGGGTAGTATATTAAAATTTACATTGTTAAAGTACCTATTACGTATGTCCATAAAATATCTTATTAATTTTGTTTGGGTTGAGAATGCTTCTTAACTAATACAGGTATGCCTGACTAATAATAATAAAAGAAAGAAAGTGTGTACCGAAATGAGGCGGGGAAGTATAGAAAAGTAATGAAATCAAGAATTGTAAATGACTGTGAATGAAGTAATTTATATTACGCACATTAAGAACATTTATTTTGTATGATAATAAAGAATCATGAAAAATGTCTATTAATTTTTGGAAATGTATATATATGTTGTGCCCGCTTGAGTGATTGGTGAGTTATTTTCTGCATTAGTGCTCGCTCATATATTTATTTTGCGATTTTGTTCTAGATAATTATATAGTTGGCTGTAAAATTGCGCTATGTTGGAGATTAGAAAATTCATAGGGTCAAAGAGTAATCAGAATCAAAACGGTGGTTGAAATAGCTATATATTTACTTTATAACCTTTCCCAGATTCTTATCTTTCATCACAATAACTCCCTTCCGCCCACAACATTCTCTAAATGGGTATGTTTTAATCGCCTTAATCCCGCTGACTATTCACACAAAAACAGAGTTACGTTTCAAACTTGATTCAAATTGTTTTCAATCCTTTCAATTAAATTCCTTAAACTTTTTCAGCAACAATTAAGCAATCTGTTACTATTACACCATCAAACTATAAACATCTTACAAAACAATTAATAATGGAGTCATACTAACTTCTCAATTACGCGTGTTCAGTCGCTTAAATAATATTGTTAATTGACTAAAAGTTTAATTGTTTTCATCCCCTGAGTTGAATGATTTCCTCGTGAAGAGGGGTAGAGGGCTATAAATATCTTCCACGACCTTTCCCTTCCATGCTTATTCTTTCAAAAGTGGTTCGAGGGGCAATCTTGAGTTTTTTCCGCAATACGTTATAGAGAGACTTCAGAAAAATTAAATCGATTTAAAATCTAAGGCGGTTGTACAGCACAATGAAAAGTTCTCGTACATAATTCTAAGAGTTAACAGCTTTGGTCTAAAAACAGTAAAACATTTTAATACTCTCGTCTAACTAGTAAATTAATTGGTGACCTTCGTGGCAGAATGGTAAGCTCATTGGATCTGACCCCGGAAATCGTGGGTTAATTATTTTTTATTGGTTGTTTGAAATATAGAATAAAAAAGTATAAATGTATGTGATCCGATCTATTCGGATGTGAAAAAAAAATGTTGCCGCCATTTTACATAAGACCCTCTGCCTTCTAGGTGAGGTCTTAACAGGTCTTAATATATTTTTTATTTTATGTATTTTTATATGAATACCGCACAAGAGTCCCAACTGCTCCCAACCGTCTGGAGCCAGTGAGACTATGGCAACCCCAATTGAGGAATGTTGTGAAGCTGAAGGTATTGGGAGGGGAAGTAGAAGGGGACGGGGAAGGTGGGGAAATACCTGGCTATTCATATCTGGTCACCAAACACGGCTAAAAGCCATTTCAAACAACGTTTCAATTCTGAATGGTGGTTTTTCACCAGGGCGATACTGAGAGTATCTTCCACTCTGGAACGTGCGCAAATATACTATATATTATTTTTAAATGAATTAATTGTGAAACAGCCCAAACAAATTAAACTAAAATTTACTTGTGCACACCGGGATTTCATCCCGCGACCTTCGGATTCGTAGTCGAGAGTCTTGCCCCTTGACCATGGAGGTCGTCAAATTTTGTATAATATCTTTTTATTTATTTATAATATAATTTTACTTTTGTATAATTTTACTTTATTATTGCATAATAATATTGTTTAATATTATTGTATAATTTTATTTATTAGTGTATAATATTATTTCATTATTGCATAATATTATTTTATTATTGTATACTATCATTTTCATACATTGGAAATTTGTACCAGTTTAAGGATCAAAAGTAAGGAAAAATTAAGCTCATTCCTGATACACATAGACGGCGGCAATACACTTCTATCTGTTAATCCCTTTGAATTTGTCGTTACAGAGTGGAAAATATTTCCTATCAGCATCGCCCTGGTAGACCAACATTTCAAATTAGAAAGTAGCTTGAAATGGCTTTTACCATGTTTAGTGATTTGAATATCCAGAGGTTTCCCCTTTCTTCTTACTCTCTTACATTTATTTCTACCTCGCTCTAATTCCAAAATGAAGATTTCATAGATTTATTGGATATATTCGATTATTACGAAAGTAAAAACAAAATTATACGTTCGTCATTGACACGTTTCCCCAGGTTCCGAATATAAAAGACTTTCTTAGGCAAAATTCTTCGAAAATGTTCGCTTCGTGTCCAAACAGTTTTTTAGGGAAATGTATTACTTATTATTTATGACGCAAAATATCTACGCAGCTCTGACACGAGTTCATTTAAAATATATTATATATTTATGATTGTGTGCTCCAACATACAATCTTATACGTGCACGATGTTCAAATAAATTTATTGCTTACGAATAAGGTTTTTTTTAGAATCTGTCAATGTTAGCTATTGCCACGGAGGAAATCCTTTTTCCTCGGTTGCTACACCAATTTAAACAACAAAAAAAATTTATTAAGTTGCATGACTTGGTATGTAAGTGATTTCTACGCAGGTGAAAACAATTTTGCGTTTCTCGTCCCGTGTTCTTAAAATTTAGAAAGGTGAAAACATTAAACAAAAATGAATATCGCACTAGAGTCCCAACTGATCCCCGCTATCCGAAGCTAGTGGGAGTAGAGAGAGGAAAGAAATAGGCAAAGGAAGGTTGGAAAGTGTCTGACTATTCAGATCCGGTCACCAAATGTGGTTAAAGCCACTTCAAGCAGCGTTTCGATGCTGAATGGTGGTCTTTCACCAGGGCGATACCGAGAGTATCCACCAATGCTTTAATAAAATCTTTTTTAATCGACTACCAGATGGAATTAGAAGCTTTACCGATGAAATCTAAATATTTAACTTTGTTAAAAATATTTGAAAAACATTCTAAACAAATCACTATTTCGGTGTAATTTACTTATACAAATCCTCTGGTTTATGTATTGTCCATATGAAATATTTTTTATTTAATTTTATGTAATACTTTTTTTATTATATGCGACCAACATAACGATATAATAAAAAGAAATTGAATAACCCAATGAAACTTATAAACCTCATCGTAATATATTTTTAATCCGTTTTAGAATGAAATCAAATGAATTCGGGTTAGAATCTTGTAGTAATAAAAAGGTAGCAGCCAAAATATATGGGAACTAATTGAAGATGATCTTAAGAGGAACAGCTGCGCGGCCTGTTTCATATAAAACTTAATTTTGGATCTGAGGCCAAAATACCAACCCAAACTGAATGTTCTTTCTTTAAAATTAAAGGTGTAATAAATTATAATTAACAAATATTTTAACAGTTCGAAGGAATCGAGGTATGATGATATCGATAAAGATGACGGGACGGATTGGGGCAGCCGTAGCTCAGTGGATTAGAGCCAGGGTTCCGGATAGACTATGAAACCCCGGTTCGTGTCTCAGCTGCTTACGTTATTTTTTTGTGACTTTTCGGTGTCAAGTTTTTCATTCTACGAGTTTTTAATCTTCAATGATTAAAAAAATGTTATTAATTGTTACAAAAACGATGTTTCCATGTTTGTTTCTACAAATACCTGATAACTGTGATTTTAATTTTTTTATTGCTTTCATAATTTTTACATAAACAACATTTTTTCTTTAACTATTGATAAATCATCACAGTGATGTCTACTTCTCTTTTGTGCATAAGCAAATGCTTCAAACATACGAGTAGTATAAATTCAGAAAATATACAACAAAAAAATATGAAAAATTAATCCTCTCTTTCTGGTTCTCTCTCTCTTATCAGCGTTTGTCTATGTCACGTAGGTTTGGAAGCCACGACTTTTGAAGACTTCCTCTTCCATAATATTCCCAAGGCTTATCAGCGGGGAAATCTTAAATAAATTTGTTTATCCCCATGTTGTGACTGAGATATTCGAGTTTTCTTCTATTTATATAAAGTTTTTTCATACAGGCTACTAAGATTATTTGAACCACTTTTTTAGTGTGTTAAATAGTTCTAAATTGTCTCCTTTTCTATGAATTGCTAACTTTGAATCCTTCGGCCTCGTAATATAAGATAAGTACGAAAGTTCTAATCTAATTCCAATACTAGAAACCTCACCGAAAGCCCGATTACACATTATCAAGATATCAGGATTGGGAGGTTTAAATAATTTTCATAACTTTGTCAAACTGTTTAATACGTAATCTATGCCTAGGATTAGGTCTCCCATAGAGCAGGCTGGCTGATAACAGATTATTGGAACTCTGCGCCTTCTGTCGCCTCATGAATTAATTTACGCTTAAAACTAAACCAGATCTGATACGGTGACCTAACAGAACAATGCGGCTGGAGTATCATTCGGTCATTTGATGAAAACATCGTCATCATTAAGAACCATAAGAACGCTGTTTGCAAACACGTAGATAAAATAGGTTTTCCTGTTTTTCTGTCAAATCCGCAGTTTTTTTGTGGCATTTATAATTGTCTTTTTGGAGCCCCCAAACTGCTGAAGTGGGTGCTGAAGGAAAATGCGTAGGTTTACGTTTAAGAATGGGTAAACTCAGGGGAAAATTATTTTAATTGGAAACTGAGTTTTTTTGGTCAAGCTTAGAGTGAAAATTACAATGACAACATGTGAAGTTTTAGGCACACAGAAGCCATTTTATTCGGTGCCTCCCCTTCATGAGAGCCTATCAATTTTCCTTCTAAAATTATTAAACATCTCAAAACGCATTTGGAACTGCATTCGGTAAATGAAGAAAAAATCAATTTTTTGATAAATTGTTGAACCTTATTGTAGTATATTTAAAATCATTGAAAATAATATTAACAACTCTCAAAATGAAACATGAAACTTAAAAGACACAGAAAAGAAAAAGGTAACCGTAGCAGCTGGGACTCGAACCCAGGACCTCATGGTCTATCCGGAACCTTGCGCTCTAATCCACTGAGCTACAGTTACCCCAATTCTTCCCGTCACTTTGTAGGTATTTTAATGTTAACATATAAATAAACAATATAATATTTCACCCTTCAGGAATTCCTGATAATGTATCGCAGAACATAACTGTAATGCTGCGGCCACACAACCGTCTAATCGTCACAACTCGAACTCGGTTCGGAGTTGGGACGTTGGCCGATCGTATAATGACTGTAAATCAGGCAACTAAACGATCAGCCAACGCTCCAACTACGAACTCCAAACTAGAGATGCCATTTTAGCTATAATCTATCGATCTACCGATATTCGTCGAAAATCTACCGAAATTTATAATATTATTGATACAATTCGTTCCTCATTAGGTAGTCGTAATACTGGAAATAAATAATAGCTACTATCAAATAATAATTATCAGGAATCACCAAATCACCCATTCTTTGTTCCTTGAACTTCAGAAAAAAAAATCTTGTCACGTGTTTTTGCGCCTGTTTTAGCTGCAACAAAATATAACAACTAGCCCCGATTATACATACAACAAATCTTTGAGCTGGATAGTTGGGCGATCTTGTGGTCGTATCTTAAAATATATAGTCTCTAATAGTATGATTATGACGGTTGGAAGTTAAAGATCAACAGGTAGTGACATAGAGGAGTAATTTCAAGCACGCCCATGTCTAAAGCTGGACGCCAGGAGACTCAATAATAATAAGAAGAAGATGATGACTGGTTTTTGCTGCGATTCATAAGTACAATAATCAAGAGGAAAATTATAAAAGTGTATCAATTAACCAAAATTTTGAGTCAATGTTCCCTTCGATGTTCCTTGTTGTTTCTGAGATCACCACCGAAGGATTAGAATGAAGATTAAATAAAGTTGACTTACGTTGAGCCTAGCCCCCAGCGTGGGGTACGACCTGAAGGGCGGGTTGCGCCCCCTCACGTACTGCACCAGCTTGCCGCCCGCCCGGCGCCACTCCACCTTGTAGAGCAGGTCGGGCTGCACGTTGTGCGCGCAGTGTAGTGCCACCGAGGAGCCGCGCGCCGCAAACCGAGGCATCTCCAGGGAGACCAGCACCTCCGCGGAACCTCCTGTAATAGAAATCAATGATTATACAAAGATTCAAGTGAAGTCTTCATATGAAACTGTGGGCTGGAGGACGAGTTACAACTACTTTGTGCGTATGGAACTATGATTCTCCCAATTTTAAGGATATTTTGAGGTTGAAGGAAGGGGGAGTGTAATCTGAGTCTTCTTATTAAATACAGCTTTTTCAAACAACTTGATTCGTAGCTTTTGAAAAAATGAATTTCTTATGATCGCAGTCTGAAAAGATTTTGGTCAACACCGTAAATAGTGCTAATGATCTCCGATGCCTCAATTATTGGTTGCAAACTCAGCCAAAAGGATATGTCGGATACGACAGTTTTTATTAATTAATGAATAAGCGAAACTCCTTTACAAGTTGTATAATTCAAGCAAGACGTTGTAATACAACAAGGCATTCAAATGATATTGACATACCATGTTTTAATTTTTTAATGTAAACTTTTATTTTTTCAAAATGGTACATAAAATATGTTCAGTCCAGTTAAACTGATTGATATTAGTTTATCAACATGTTCTTAGTAACGGTCTACATTTAAATTTAAGAAAGGTATATATGTATTACATAATTATTATTAAATTAAAAAATTAATGGGTGTTAAAAAAATACAGAGAAAAATTTAAATAAAAAGGGTACAAAAATTAGAATAAAAAACTGGGAATCTTCTTTTGAAAATTAGTTCACATTTTTATATTAACATTTTTGGGGCATAATATTCTAAGGTTCTTCGACCGTATTTAATTAAGTATCTGAGAATTATAAGTCCATCGTTTGCAGTTTATTCTTATTAGTGCTGGGAAGGTTTATAGACTAGTTTGAATGAAATCCAATATGTAAAACTGTTGCCATAACGTTTTAAAATTAGCATGAAAAACATTGAACCCGCCATGTTGTATTGAGGTTAGCCCATAGATCACTCTGGTTAGACACAGATTACATATTCAAAAGAAGAAGGTTTGTATAGGTAGAATATTTAAAAAATGGAAAACACAAGTATGTACCTACTTAATAACTTTATTATTTAGATACATTTAAAAAAATGTTTTGGATGAAATTAATGTTTCTTTGTTTCTTTGTTCAGAGATAGTAATAGTCATCACAATAATAATAATAATAATAATACTTGGACGATTTATATAGAGACGTTTTTGTGAAAAATCACCTCAAGGGCGCTGTACAAATACTACTTGCTAGGGTTAATCTTATTATGTACATATACAGAAAACATACTTACCTGGTAAGGCACTCCAGATTAAAACTTAATTAAATTACAATGTTTTGGGCTGAGATGGTATGACTTGACTAATGATGGCTGCACGCAAGGCATTCTATTCGCAGTCAAATCAATTATGACACCAAAACGACAAGCAAGAATTCACAACTTCATAACTTTATTAAAAACAAAAATAATCCCGAGCAAGGGCGGGTACGCATCAGCTAGTTGTGTATAAAATTGATTGTTTAATATTTATTGATAGTTTATTCATTAATTTTACTTACGATAGCTATAAATATATTTTAGTGAGGTTTTTAACGGCCCATCTAACTAAAGAATCAACATCACCACTACCAGTCAACTTTTAGGCCATTAAGTATTCTGCGGATAATCCGCAAGCCAATTCTCTACCCTTCAAACATAGTACTTAGTATTTATCGGGGCTAGAGCGATATCTCTAAAGGAATCAAGACCTTTTTTGACCGGTCTCAGTTAAGCTCTTGAAACAAATGCTCAGATATAGTAAACTTTTATTTGGTTTTTTAGTGTGTCACCACACAAAAGTCACACTGCTCAGCCAGACTATGGAAATCTTTTGGGGAATGTTTGGAGCCGAAAGGATTTAAGGGAGACTAAGGAGAAGGAGAGCGGATGGTTAGGAAGTACCTAATCAGGCCTTGACAAAAAGAACTAAAACGATTTCCAACTCTTTTTATTACGTTGAATTAATCTTTTTTAACGTCCCACTGGTATATAATGTATGGTATTTATGTAACGGTTATAAGTACACTATAATGAAGAAAACATTTCAAATGTTTTTATAACACTGTTTACTCCTATCAGAACATAAAAGTATAAATACATTATCCACTTATATGATGCGAATGATCACCTTAATTAATCATTTATTTATAAATGAATTAAAAATCACTTAAAATTACTGTATTCACCATATTATATTCTTTTGAAGAAAATATACTCAACTATTATTTGACCCACGTGATACAGGTCAACTATTCTTGTAACTGTCGTAAACAGCTGTTTTTCGTGGAAATTGAGGCTTTGATGAACTTTATCAATTTCTGCGTATAGTAAAAACATAAAATATTTCTCAAATATAAGCTTTTACGATGCTTTATGGATTTTTTCTTACATATTACTCGCGCTAACATAGCTTCTTATCGTTCTGGCAAAGTTTCGCAAAACCTTTGTTTGTTCCGTTGCATTCATTGCATCGGTTGGAAAATTTATCTGAACAAATATTTGAAGAGAACCATAAAGAAAATGCACTCTGGTATAACTTCACGATGCTGCGCGGTAACTGAATTCGTAATTAGTTTCACGATATTCGTAGAACTTTCGTAATGTCGTGTGAAATCTTCAATGCGGGTTCAACAAGTTTGTTGGACTCCTCTAGGGACAAATACATTAGGGGAAATGAGTTTAACTGAAGTGTAACTGTGTGGAATTGTTTTGTGTTATTTCAAATATTGACTTGAATAAGAGGTACGTAGTACATTTGCACCTCATTCCAGGAAAATAACGTAAGTGCGGGGACAAAGTGAGGGACCATTAGAAATTAGTGCATGAAACGATTTATTAATACATATTTGTAAGACGCATTAACTTTGTGGCTCGCCATAATTTACAATAAAAACACATAATTACTTATCTTTTAGTCACATTCTCAATATTTTTCCAATAAATCGCTCTGTTCTTCCCGGAAATCCTACAATTACCCCTACCCATTTGCTTACCCCCCACTCCAAAACCTAAAAAAATTATATGTCTTGTAAATATTCTATATCATAAGTTAGTTTTAATATTCTCCTGATGAAGGAAGGGTGTTTCCGAAACCGGTAGAGTTTTAATAAAATGAAAGTGGTCTACAACAAATTTATGTGTTTTTATTGTGATTTATTAATATTTTTTAATACGACTTCAACAATCGTTTTTATCAACTTTTTTCTTCTTTAGAGATATCAATATCCCGCTGACTGCATATTGTATGACTCTTATATTAAGATGCATGCAAAGGTAATAAAAAAATTTACAGACACATTTAAGTTTTATGTGAAATTATGTCATCTTCATTTCGGGATACTTGCGAGGATGCGGAGAGAGGAAAAAAAAATGAATAGCGGAAGGCTGAGAAGGACCTATTTGGATATTCAGATCTTATCTTTATAAATGTTTAGCTGTAGATAAATCAAGTAAGATTTCGAATCTTATCGGTTGCAATAAAAAAAATTTTTTTGCAAACGCAAATCGATTGATAAGGAAATATACTATTGTAAATAGCTAATGCTTTGTGGTTGTTCATTATAAAAATAAAATAAATACGCTTAGTATAACACCACTTTAATTGAATATTTTTTCTACCGGTTTCGGAATCACCGTTCCTTTATCGGGGATAAATATCTGCGTACTGGCTTTGTATTGCTTTATTAATTGACACCATTTGCAAATTAACTGAGCACTATAATAGAAATCTCTAGATCAGTGCTCCTCAAAAAGTAAATTAAAATCGTCCACCATAATTTTTTTAATTTTTTTAAAGTGTTTTATATCTTTAAAATATACATAATACATCACTTGAAAATACATAAAGCCTTTAGTAAAAAAAAAATTAGTGTAGCTTCTTTATATAACTTTTACATAGTCCAGAGTATAATTACCGCCCTGGAATTAAAAAAAAATATTTCTTTGATATAATTAATGCCAATTTAATATTTTTTTAAATACTTTCTTTAAGTGTTTTTTCTCTATTGAAGCTTTGAATGTTTAAACTTAGTTTTTTCTCTATTTAGAATGTAATGAATGTGATGCACAGTATGTAGGTATGACTACTAGAAATTTTAAAACTAGAATCAGAGAACATGAACTCTGTTTACGGAATAATAACTATTCCTAGTTTGCTAATCATTTAATAGAGACAAGCCATAGCTTCAATAGAGAAAAAATTAAGTTTAAACATTCAAATGTTGATAAATATTTTAAATTGTGCTCCTTAGAAACTTTAGAAATTAACAATAAAATTAAATGTAAAATTAATTTAGTAGACAATATAATAGCTCCCTGTAAATCACCTTTACTAACCATGTTTCCCCCTCCAAATCACCACTCCCTCTACCCTCACCTAATGGTGACTATTTTCGTTTCTGTCTTCTCTAATTGAAGTTAGTTTTAAGAACGCTCGCCAATGGCACGGTTGTGTCGAAACCGGTAGCGAATTTATTAATCCAAAAATAGCAAAAGTACATGGTAAATTAAAACTTCCAAACAAAATGTCTAGAAATTGCTGTATAGTGAATGCTGGAAAAATACAAGAAATGTAACTTTGTACCTACATATTTTTACCAATGAATTCCGGACAGATCTCCGGTTTATCGTGGGTGAGAAAAGGTTGCGAGATACTGCTTTAGATGACATGATAGAGTACAATGGTTTTGAGGGTATCTGAACCTACCCAATGTATTCTTGTACGGCGTATCCGATCTCTAGTGAAGGAAATACTTCACCCGACCCAGGGTCCGAAGTCCGCAGAGATTGCGGGTCAACAGGGTGAACTTTAAAGTAATTGTAGAGGTGCGGAGGTATACTGGGCATACAGTAATCTCCTCCTGAAGCCGCCCACTTTGTAAAGTGGGACGGTGCTAATCTCTTGTCTGAACTATTAACAACTTTGTCTAATAGTTCGGTAAAGACAGTTAATTATAGGACTAGCGACATTCAAACCTCAGACGGCTTAAAGTGAATTTGCGTGAAAGAAGTTAAGCTACCCTTTCACAATGGCTAGATCTTAATTTATTAATTAAATCACAATTATCTTGATGACAGCTAGGAAAACCCCGATGAATGCAAAATAAGAAAGTAAGAATGAAAATCTTCCTCAAATTAGGACAGTATGACATTATTTTCTAATTTCCATCTATTGTGCAAGTAAATTTCATTGAATTAATTTGTGTTGTTTCACAATTGACTAATTAAAAATAATATATAGTACATTTGGGCACGTTCCAGAGTGGAAGATACTCTCAGTGTCGCCCTGGTGAAATACCACCATTCAGAATTGAAACGTTGCTTGAAATGGCTTTAGCCGTGTTTGGTGACCAGATCTGAATAGCCAGGTATGTTCCCACCTTCTTCTCCCTCTCCTTCTTTCCCTCACCGGTACCTACAGCCTCACAACATTCCTCAATTGGGGATGTCATAGTCTCACTTGCTCCAGACGGTTGGGAGCAGGTGGGACTCTTGAGCGGCATTCAGATAAAAAAAATGTGTAAGTCTATTCTGGTAAAAAAACATTTTTTAAAGGTACTTATTCTTTGTAACACCTATCATAAAATATCTAGTTAAAATCTTAACCAGGAAGCAAAAAAATATTTTTTAGCAGCAAAATTCTCAAACGATGAGCTCTGTTTCTTTTGCGTTAGCCAACGCACGTTAAATCGTCCATAAACAATACATTTTGACAGTTTTCATAAACGAATCGTCATTTTTTGCGCTTGCTTTATAGGTTTGTCTCTTAACATAAACCAAACCTTAGCTTGTTAGCGCGATGCGGACTACCAAACTGACAAAATGTGTTCTTTCTGGCCGATTTAACTTGCGTTGGCTAATGCAAAAGATCACACTTAGTGCCCTGGTATCATAAAACATGCACAGTTTCATCCTTCCGCAACTGTTTTAAACTCGTATCATTTTTTCTCTGAGCTTTAAAACTTTAAAATATTAAATTTATATATAAATCGGATTGAAATAAATATATAATCGCTGAAGAAGATAATATTAAGAAATTTAAATGAAACATGAAACAGAAAAAGACATGGAAAATAAAAAGAGAACGGTAGGAATCGAACCCAGATCTTCTGTCTTACCGGGACAATACTGTCCCAATTGAGCTATAGAGACCTAATTATTTTCCATATTTTTTATCGATTTAATACATCAATTTAAGAACCCAGATAGTCAATAGTCAATAGATGTCCATGTAGATAATAAATTGATAGGTATATACGAGACACCATGGTTGCCATATTCAGGTAGAATTTTGCAACGATACAAAAAATATGGCAGTAAAAAAATGTGACAATTACTTGAGGATAAGGATAAGTGTGAGATCGATAAAAAGGCAGCCGTTCCTCTTAATTAGAATTATAAAAGACTCGTTGAAATCTGGTGAGAGTCAAAATAAATCTCCAATTTGAATAATAAAATGTAATAAAATTATGAACGCACCCGCACCAGCACTCTGCCGGGCAGTAAAACTAGTTAATGAAGAAAATAAAACATCTAGTCTTTCACAAAGCTAGTATTTTTATGCTTTTCCAGCAATTGATGGAATAAAAATAAAACGCGCGGAACCACACGCGGTTTTGAAATAACACGGAAGCGAAACAAAATGGTGGCGAAGCGAAAATACATTTAAAACCAGTTTCCATTATTAATCAGCGTAATCGATATTTGAGATTCACGGCTTGTTTTTTCATAATTAACGCCTGGGGGCTTTGAGGCTTCCGGCCGCTACCACTTCCAATTAATGACGTTTCCGGCGGAACAAAGGTACCTACCGGAAACCACGCCGGTAGCCAGCATAAACCTTTTATATATCTTGAGATGCAGGATATTCAGTCATTATCCACTGTATTGCATTGTACATAGGCTAAGCAGAGTTCTCTTTTGATCGTATTACCCTTCGAGCAAAACATAATAACATTAGTGACGTAATTTAAAACTGATATTATATTTTTTTGACCGAAATCAATGTAAATAATTCACACATATTCTCATTGTCGTTTTGTCGTATCTATTCACCCTTTTCATACTTTTCCAAGACGGGTCTTAACTAGGTTGATATTTGAAGATACTTTATTGGATTAATTGATTGTGTTAGCCTCCAGGTAGTTTAATTGCTTGACATCAGTTAAATGCTTAAATCATCAGCCTTCTTTTCCAAAAATGACCCTTTCAATAGATGGAAAATTGCTTTGAGAAAATTGGGCTTTAATATTTCGCTTCAAGCAGATATTTTCTTAAATGAATTAAGAGCTGTCGTAAGAAACATTGATAAATAATTTACTACCGATAATGTCTAAACATGACGTTTGTTAAATTGCACTATTTAGTAACAAAAAAGAAAAACATAACGCAAAATCACTTCCTTTCAAGGAAAACTTTCGCACTATTTAATTTATATTGTGCTGTTTCTCAAAGTTGACCCGAAAAGGAGAAATTGATGAGGCACGCAAAAGGTAAAGCTCTCTCATTTCTTTCTCTACCAATGTTATGGTCCGGAAGCCTCAAATAGACCGAAATTAATTATATTCCTAGTAATGCCAGCTCACTGTATATTAGATATATCCTACGGCGGTATTATTTCGTGTATAATGTATAATATGGTGAGGCGGCGTCATTGGCTTTAGGTTGCAACGGACTCGGGTAGAGGTAGAGGGTAGCGGTAGAGCCTTTGTTTCTAACCGGAAGGAACCGTGAGGAATGGTGTAGAAATTCTAACAAAAGGTGCGTATATTTTAAGGTACCTACTCTTATTTGGACTATGCTATGCAAAGGTCAGTCTACCCTCATTTTTGTAAAAACGAATATAGGTGTACAAAATATTTCGCTTTATAGTTTTCTCAGAATTAGATAATAATTAGTTTAGTCATATTCGGCATGGCAGATATATTATCTATAATTTAATACCACGTAGAACAATCTGTATGAATTATTTTAAATACTCTTTAAAATGCAAATCAATAAAGAATGAGTCAGTCAAATTGAAAGTGAAGTGCCATTATTGGTGATGTTGTCTGAATAGTACACGAGTAAGTACTAGTTAGCAATAAAATGTAGATATTTAATAAATCGAAAATAAATTTAAAAAAAAATTACAATCGAATTTGATAATTCGTTTTAAAAAACAATGCAAAACATCATAAATCGTTTTATTTGCGTTTTTTTAATTTATATTTTTGATCTGTGGATAAGATTTTGTTCTTTTTTATTTATCTAATATCTAATACATTATTTTTTAGATACAGGTACATTTCAAAAATATAATTTTATAAATTATAATTGTAATAATAGCTAATTTAATAAATGAACGAAGTTATATAATTCGTTCCCCATTTTCAGATATGCTCAAGCTGAGATCAATTATAGATCATAATACCAGTTAGTATAATTACGCAAGAAAAAAAATCCTTGGTTCCAAGGGTTAAGAAACTCATTGTGGGATCACGTGCAGAACCTGCAGTACAGATTTTAAGAATAATATTTAAAATACACAATAACGTTCACAGGACATAAACAACATTAACGCATAATTAGCATTTGTAATAAAGACACATAAATGGTATATTGCATAGTTATATTTATTACAGAAAAAACATCACAGCATTCATCGTTAAGGTATTCTTTCAAATAATAGAGTTTAAGCACATTACTTCGAGACCCTTCACATTGGCTTGCATTTTTAATATCGTTGCGTAATTTATTGAATTGTATGTATTCTAAAGATTTTAGGCCATATTTGTTGAGTGCATTTTTGTTATTTTTTTTCTATTATTTAAACGCCCAGAGGGTTTTTACGCACATATACAAAAATTTTAAATCACACAAGAATAAAAAAATAGGGAACATTCACAAAAGTTAAATTACAATTGGAAAAAAAAAACTGCACTAAAACTAAAAATACACAAGAACAGAAAAAAATAATTCAATATCCACAAAGTCAATGTCAACATTAATAACAAATAAGTAAATAATGTAAAAAGTTGTAGTTAACAATAATTTATAAACTAGGTAGAAATAATTCGTACATCTTTTTTTTTAAATTTGCCAAGTTTAGATTATTGTCAAATACTCATACATCCTTATCATTTAAGTATTTGTTACCAAGACTGTGTAAGCGTAGTTATGTGTAGTTTGTTGTGGTTTCTTTTGTTTTTGTTTTTTATTTATTTATTTTTGGAGAAAATACAGATACGGACAGTAGTAATATCGAAACAATATAGAAATATTTGGAGAACTCGCCTGTATCCTAACCTATTTCTCACTGATTAATATGATAAAGATAAATAAACAAATAAACATTAAAAATAATATTTAGACAAGTTAATGAATTTAATCATTGAAGAAGATAATATTAACACATCCCAAATGAACCACGAAACCGAAAAAACAACAGAAATTAAAAAGATTTCAGTCGCATCTGGGACTCGAACCCAGGACCTCTACTTATCCGGGGTAACCGCTTAACCAACTAAGCTAATGAGACCAGTTCAATTTACGCCATTTACTCCGATATCATACTTCTCTTTTTAATTTCTGTTGTTTTTTCGGTTTCGTGGTTCATTTGGGATGTGTTAATATTATCTTCTTCAATGATTAAATATTACAATGTGGTTTACAAACTTCAATAAGTTATAAAAAATAAATTGAATGATGAATTTAAGATTGTGTAATACGGAATTTTTTTTGAAGAAATGCACAATTTCTAAATAGAGTAACAGAAGGTAAACAAACTTTACAAATAATACTTACAGGAATGTAAAGGGAAAAAAATAATGATTACATTTAAAATATTGATATTCAAGGAAACAATAAAAAAGTACACTATGTCCAAACGCTGTTTGTTGAAGTTTGTTTGTTTAATATTATTTTATGAAAACAGCTTTCAATTCTCTTTTAAAAGCATCACATGTATCAAAGAATATGTCGGAATCCATCAGAGTTTGATTTTGATTAAATAACTCGTACATTCTTCTGATTGGATCTCTGACACCAGCATTTGTGCGCGTCCGGCTAATGTGGAATAAGTTGTTAGAGTACTAATGTGGAATAGTTAGGTTAGTGTTATGTTGGTGTACATCGTGATTGCAATTGAGTGTGGTGTTAGTATGTGCTGAGTGTTGAATTACACGCAAGATAGTGCTTGTAATTTCACAGGTGGGAACGGTGTTAAACGGAAGTATTTGGGAGTTTCTGTAGATGTCTTTGACGTGCGTGTCCCATGGCAAACTAAAAAATATTTCTTAGGGCTCTCTATTTTGAATGACTTGGATCTCTGATCTCTTGGATCTCTGATCTCTGGATCTCTGATTTATTGGATCTCTGATCTCTGGATCTCTGATCTCTTGGATCTCTGATCTCTGGATCTCTGATCTCTTGGATCTCTGATGTCTGGATCTCTGATCTCTTGGATCTTGGTTCTCTCTCTATTTTGAATGACTTGGATCTCTGAAATTTTTTTTTTTATCCCCAGACGCCGGAAAGATATATTAAATGTAAGGAAATCAAAGCATTGTAGATGGATCTTAATAGAGAGGTAGGAAGTAATCGGCGGAGTGTATTTAAAACACCTATTATGGGGTATTTTTAGTTTTAAAATGTTTTAAATGATGATTCCACGTGAGCTGTGAGTCAATGAACGGGCCTAGATATTTTGTAACATCAGGCTTTAATTAATTTGGAAACTCCAACGATAACCATTTCAAAGACCTATAGTCAAATTTAAAAAAAATAGTACATTATAACCCTTATGTAGGGAAACTTTATAGTGTAAAATAAATATTAAAATAACGTCGATTTACATACAAATTAATAAGAGCATTAGTAATAAAAAAAATCCTACATAGAAATAATATAAATAGATTGTTTGTAAGTACCTTCTCCACAGTTTGATAATGCCTTCGAAGGTGAAACAGCTGTCACGGGTAATAATAATTACCTAGCAGAACTTTTTTTTATAAATAACCGTTCTTTAAAGTGAATAATAATAGTTACCATATGTTTTATTTTAAATTGCACGGAGATCTTCAAATTAATCTTGAATACAATAAATAAAGAATAATTGTCTTCTCTCGTAAATTACTTCTCATTTCTGGATACCGTTTGGTGAAAATAAATAACATGCACTAGGACCATTGTACTTTTTAAAACTTACAATAATCTTCCCATGAGTCTTCTTGGTGTTGTCATTTAAAGTATTTTATTACCGGTTTATCAGTACGGGAAAATTATGTACATCATTTCTAAAACTTAAGCTTCCTAATTTGGCCGCTTAAGCTGATATTAGTTCCGGCGCTGTGACCACTACCAGCTACTAGTGACAAATCCCATCTTTCAAATTTGACATTTATGTAAATATTTGCACATGAAATTTACGTTAATTCTTAAATTGCTTACTTTTACCTGTACGGACTTCGACGATTCACAGAGCGATGAGGATTGTTGATGAAATTAATTGATGAAGCCACGTCTCCGGCGAATTTTTTTCCGAAACATTAGACAAAAAAACGTACACAAAAACATTTGTTTTCATACACAATCCGTCACCTGCTAAAATGTTTTGTTTTGATTAAAAACAAAACATTTTGCGTAGACAACAAGATGAGTTCAATAATAATATTTTGAATGTACTGCATATTTTTAAAGGTTGGAATAAAATACCATTGTTTTGTTTATTGTTTGCATAAAAAATATATAAATGTCGATGATTGTAAAATTAATAAGAAATATGTTGTGTAAACCACTGTAATATAGTCAATGAATGTGTGTATCACGATGATTAAATATACATATAAGCACTACGTTCTGAATATGCACAAAATTAATGAAAAACTATTTCGGTTTCGGAAGAAGCAAAATCACGCATTTTAATTCATTTAAAGTTTCAAGTTTTTGTGTGGCTTATAGGTTATTTCTTAGTAATTATAGTTTAACTTCATATCTACACCGAATATTAGATTTTAGTAGTAACTTGACAAAATTTGAAAATCTCCTACTACCATCATTATAAACGGAAGACGTTGTCTGTGTAATGATGGTGGACTTAGCCAGCTGAGGAAGTGAACTCACGACTCCTATTACCGATGACGACGCATTATCCAGCTCAGTTATTGACTGGTCAAAAATCGATGTACTTTTGGCGATTACGTCAGCAAAAATTGAGTCAAATATATTTTTACATGGATTTCAATGGAGAAGTAGGTGACGATTTTACAACAAAAAAATCCAAATTACATTATAACACACATAACAGAGAAACATGAAATTGAGCCAACAAAAACCTGCCTCAGATTTGACAATTTACAACGTCACGTAAATTGGCATATACATATACTCTGCAGTCGATATAGAAAAAAACATCTGTTCTTTTATAAAAGCTCCTTTTTGAAGGAATCAATCAAACCCCACTCAAGATTTATCCTCGGCGTGTCCGTGTCCAAATGGCCAGTTGACAAAAATAATTGAAAATATTAATATCTTTATTTGTAAAAAATCTAGGTTGCCCACTTGTTGCTTTGGGAATAAATCACGTGAAGAATAATTGTTCTATGTCACATGGGTTTCCAAGCGAATATTAATGGCGAGTGTTTGCCGAGTCATCATCGAACATTGAAATAGGGTTAACGGGATGATCCCCATGTAAGACGGTCATTGAAGGTCCTCGACTGCGAATTTGGAATATCATTTAATCAATTGTGTTATTTTATATTTAATATACCCGCGGTACGTTCCAGAACTAGTACTTTCTGTATCACCCTGGTGAAAGACCACCATTGAGAATCGAAACGTTGCTTCAAATGGCTTTAGCTGTGTTTGGAGACCAGATCAGAATATCAAGGTACTTCTACCCACCTTCTTCTTCTACATCTCCTTCCCCTCCCCATACCCTTTGACTACAGAACATACCCCCATTGGGCAATAGTCTCACTGGCTCCAGTTAGTCAGTTGGGAGCCTTGTGCGGTATTCACGTGTTTTTAAAGTAATACAGGTTGAAAATGGTTTTAATACCACCCCTAGCGAAAGATCATCATTCACAATTTCAACGTTTTTTAAAAATTGCTTCATTTGATGACTCAAACCATTCCGCTGTCTTTATTCTTCCCTTCCTTTTATTAATTTAAGAATTGTTTAATGGTCTGTTTATCTGATATAAAGGTTTTATTAGAATAATCTGTATATAAGTCGCAGCCTAAGCCAATATAGAAATCATCAATATTACTCGTTTTGTCTACGATTTCAATAGAGGAACGTGTTTCTTTTTTCTCAAAATAAAAAATGTCATCGCGATAAAATCAAACGTTAACAGCTGCCGTTTATTTTTACGCGTGTTTTATTTATGTGTTGATTTATGATAAAATTCTCTGTACAAACCCGCATGTTTCCACATGCTAGCAACTTAATAGTAAATAGTATTTGTTTTGCAGAAATCTGTGCATTATTCTTGAAATTATGACTAGTTCTAACCGTTGAAAACAAACTATGTTCTAACATTGGATCTTTAAATCCCTGTTTAGGCTGCTAGAGATTGAAAATCATCCTTTATCAATTAATATCATCGACATTCCTCATCGCTTGATGAATGAAGTTAACACTGAGTAGGCAATTTACGTAAATGTAAGCGCGATTTATGTAGGCAATTATTTACGTAAATGTCGCATTTAACAGATGAGATTCGTAACTAGATTGTAGTTTTAGCAATAGTTACTGATAAACCGGCTCTATGATAGATATTTAGGTTAGTTAAGTTGCTCTATGTTAGAAACCCTGACATGATAGGCCGACTGATGACATTCTTGAGTATACTGAAATACCGGGCCATAGTTACTTCGTGTGCCTAAGTCACAGTGCCAAAGTCACAGCGCCAAAGTCACAGTGCCAAAGTCACAGTGCCAAAGTCACAGTGCCAAAGTCACAGTGCCAAAGTCACAGTGCCAAAGTCACAGTGCCAAAGTCACAGTGCCAAAGTCATAGTGCCAAAGTCACAGTTCCAAAGTCACAGTGCCAAAGTCACAGTGCCAAAGTAGCAGTGCCAAAGTCACAGTGCAAAACACCTGAAAATTTTTAATTCCTCTATAGATTGGTTTAGATCGAAAATAATCTTTTATTAATTAATATCATCGATATTTTTCATCGCTCGATGAATCATCTGTACTGGTAAAAGTACAAAGCTTACGAATTTACGTAAATTTTAGCTGCAATTATTTACGTAAATGTTAAAGTTCAGAGATATGATATGTCACTGGCTGTGGTCACAGCGCCGGTAGTAGTTCCAATTGTCGGCTTAAGTAGCCAAATTAGGAAGCTTAAGTTTTAGCAATGATTTACGTACTTATCCCGTACCGATAAACCGGCCCATAGCCAGGTATATGCATTTACGGTATTTAGTCAAGGTGATATGACAGTCACAATATTAAAAAAATTATTAATGCAACACTCGCACGAGCTTTTACAAATTTTAGCTTTACTCAAATTAAGTAGGTAGTTTATTTTTATTTATATAATCCATCATAACATTTTCATAAAAAACATTTTTTTAACTGTATTTTATGGGATATGGAAATAAACCAGTCTTGATTCAGACCGAACCATCAACCCTAACATGGTTTTATACAGTACGTATTTATACAACCCCGATGAAGGTTCAGGCTGAACCGAAACTGGTTGGATTATATATCCAATAAAACGGTGCTTAAAAAAAAGTTTTTATTCTATTATATCTAGAGTGAACGCGCGATTATGATCGTCATTCATATTATTGTCAAGCCCCAGTCTTTACTTACGTGTAAGTGTGTGAGTGTTTATAATTACATTTCTCGAATTTGGCACCCGAAGATAAATTTAGTTAGTTAGTAGATATATTTATTGAACTAGGAAAAAATAAACCATCCCTTCCCCGAGGATCTTATAAACATCTGTTGCTCTAGCCACACAGTGATTGCTCCCTATGAAACAACAATACTTTCATTTTATTAAGACTGAAGTGAAATAATACACGAACTATAAAAATATGTACAACTTTCATGTCAATTTTACGGTCATTGCAATTTAGAAATATCAACGAGAATCATCAATAGCCTTTATCAGTACCGTAAAGGCAATCTAGTGTATCTCATCTCAATGCTCAAGGATAATCCGGGTCCTTATTTGGGGGCAGGGGTGAGGGCAGGGGCTTCATTGTCCGTCACACACACCGACCTGTTCCGTTTCGACTTCCCCTACAGTTATTTATGAAGATAAATTCACCCCTTGATGCCCTGCAAAACTTTCCTCTCAAACCTCTGCGCTCCCGGGAACTTATATTCCCCCACGAAACTATTGATTGAAATAACAACACGTAATAAAGAAAGAGTTTTGTAGTTTTAGCTTTTGATATTTGAACCAAAAATTATTTTATGTTCGAGGGTTTTTTGGAAAAATCTTCCAATTGCAGTTGAAATGGTTTCATAATCATACCGAAACATTAAAGTCGAACAAACCACCTTTTATCAATTCGCATTCCGATATTTCTTTCGTATAGGATTCATGTCCAAAAATTTGATTTTTTATTGTAAATTGGCTACTAAAATAATTTTTATAAGTAAAATAATTTCCGCGTACAATTTTCCCTTCACATTGAAAAAAAGGAAATAAAGTGGAGCAAGTCGGAAATATTTTAACTGGTTTAAAAAGGTGCTTCAGATCTCTTTTCGATTACTTATACCATGTATGTATAAATATTTATTTGGGGCTAAATGTTTTTTTGCCAAAAAGCGCAAATAAACCAAAATGCGGCACATACCCAAGCATGGAATCGCTTGGGAGTTTCACAGCGGCAATCCATCCCCCGAAAGGTTCCTTCTATTTTGCTCATTCACGTACCTTAATGCCGAATTTATATTTGACTCTGTAAACGTTGGTAAAAGATTTGCAATGGCTTGGTCCAGGGAACATGTGACGTCACGGGTCCCCGTCGGAATTAGAAAGGCTTTGCGATACTTGATAGAATGACGCGTAATTGTTTAACTTTTAAAGCTTTTAGATTAGTCTAAACTTAGTGAACTGGATGAATTTTGAAGGGAACAATCGTATAAGAGATTACGTTTCAATTTCGAATTTTGTAAGTCGGACAAGCGGAAAATTAATCGAATGGTTGGAAGGAAACAAAATGCCCCTTTAAGAGGAATACTTTTAAATGAATCCAATTTCTATCAGAATTCAATGGAATTATATTTTATGTTTGCTTAAAAAATGGCAATGCTTTTTAAATCGCCACCAGCGCTTGTATTACGAATAGAGAACCACATGACGATCATTTTCCTTTTTATCTTCTCTTGGAATATATGACCATTTTGCTCAATATTTACTCTGTGTTAATTTTTTTCCATCCTAGGAGCACAAACAGTCATGTATAAGTATTCAGCTCATTGAATTTAATTCCAAAACAATCTGATACTACGTGCGTAATTGGTGGCCATGATGCGATAATGAAGGCTATGACCACGAAAAAAGTAAATATTGTAAACATGCATATAATAAATTGAACAAAATTAATCCAGTTGGAATCCATGCTGGCCGCAAATGCAGCGGATTATCAGTCAAATTTTCTGTTTTCATAGAACAATATACCAAAAAAGTGATATTCTAGTACTGAAAATTATTGTTTATTTTAAAAATATTATTTTATCATAAATTGTTCACCGAAAGGATGCAACAGTGATAACCGACCCTCATTGAAAGGATTATAATTAGCCACAAATTGGAATTTATTTTCACAGTTAGATTATTATTTACCGTTAACTGAAATCTATAATATTTGCATTCGGTAAGCTTAGTTAGATAATAATTCCAGTTAATAGATGCTGCGCTAAAGTGCTAGTTTAATATGGGGCTAAGGATTGATTAAGTTACAAAGTTAAGGTAACCTTCTTGCAACAAGTGGAACAGATTAAGGACTTGGCTAACAGATTAATTTCCTTTAACCTAAGAAATAAGACCCCTACCTTACTCGGAGAATAGTTCGTGCAAGGGACAAAATGAAACGTAAGAAAACGCACAATTTTAACTCGGTCCAAGAAAAGGCTTTCTGAAAATTGATTTACATTACACAAAACACATATGCCAAAAAATAAACACTTAAACACGTATTAAAAATGATCTGTAACCGTAATTTTAATATTCTTTCCATTATTAATAAATTATATTAATTAGAATGTCTGTAAGACTAGAATATTTAACATGAAACTGTACCGTAATAATTACTTTAATTAAAAGAAGTCCTTTATTAAATAGATTAAAACAAGAAACCAAAAACTAAAGCGGTATATTTACATAAATCTTTACATTTCACACTGTGAAAAGGTTTGTCGGTAAACTGTGTGATAGAATAAAAATAGGGATGATGTTCGCAGTAGAAATTTCTGTATTCGTAACCTTTTCAAAAAGAGCTTTTACGTTTCCGTTCCGGTAGAAAACGTTAGCTCGATTAAACATATAACAAGTTCAAGAAAAGGGACGTTATCAACACAAAAATCAACGGATAAAAAACCATTTGATTTCTACCATTTTAACATTCGTTCTCATTTTGTAAAATATCATCATTGTTGACCAAATATTTATGTTTAATTAGTTAGAACAAAATTTTAGTGATCCTGTTACTATATTTGTTAGTATTATAAAATACGTGGTTTCTTTTAACGACAATATTGAGAGTATTGTAGTAGGGCACTCTAGGACACTCGCAGTAGAGCGATCTCTCAAGCGCTAGGTTACGATGCCAAGTTCGTTCTGGGTCAAGTCTCGCATAAACTTATAACTTTAGTATAATTTTGTGAATAAACCTTACTTTAAGTACCCAGTTATGAACCCCGTTTTGTTTCTAGGAGCATATTAATTGCCGTGCCCAAACTAAATATTTTCTCTGTATACATTTTCTATGTTAGACACTTGTTAGTTTGAGATGCGATGTTTCAAGCAAAGTAGTTCTAGACGTAATCGTTGAAGATGAGGTTTTGTCTGAGCTAATTCTCATACCATATTTACATCAACCATATTAAAAACTATTATATCAAAAGTCCAGTAATTAATAATGCATTTTCATTGCATCATTTCAATCTCTGGGAAAAAACCTTATTATGGCATAGAGGTGTTTTACTACGTTATATTAGTTAAGAATGCTATGAAAAGTAGATGCAGGTCTAGTGGATGTATCTACTCTATAGATAAAACAACATCAAGACAATGTCTTCCTATATGGATTGAAGTGCACATAATAGATGCGGATGGTTCGATGCTCTGTGAGAAACCCGCTTGCACAACGTGGGTGTAAACTTCGCGCCCTAAAGCTTAAGTTTTAGACTTCGATAGGTACTATGAAAATTTAGCTTTTTTTATCTATTGATACCTTGCTGAATAGAAATCCCGATCAGTTGTTAGAACTCATCTCTAAGAATAATACTAAAGGAATATTATAAATATAACCATGTAATCGTAATACATTTGTATTTGCACATCGCTGAATTACGAAGCCGTGACCCCTGGGTACAGAGCCAAGGTTATCCACTTCGAGAAGTAGAAACAATAACTGCCTTAACTTAAAAAGTTATTTAATTAGATTCAAGAGAACCCCCCCCCCCGAGAACTGATTAGCTAGTATAAAAGCAGTCGACAATCGAACTGGATACGAAGTTGGTAATTGTTTGTTTGAAATGTCGGTTGTGAACTTTGCTTCAAGTCGCTGAAGCACTTAGAAAGTTAACCGACCTAGTGCTAACTGCGCTATAGCACCGTTAACATATTGCAATATTGCACAGCCAATAGAAATGTATTTATAGTTCAAGGAACAGAACGTCGATGAATATTTGCTTTAGTTAGATGTGTTTCACTTATTTTGTTTTGTTTTTTAAAGTAACATCAGAGAAGAAAACAATAATCTATGCCCCTGCATTCTTACCATCGATTCTCAACCTTTCTGTAGTTTTTTAATCAACGTTTGAAGAAATCCGGTGGTTTGGAGGTGGATATATCGTTAAGCCAATTTGAAGAGGAGCGTCGTTATTAAAAGAGATTCCTTAGAGATACTAGAAAATCTAATAATAATATCGGATAATCTTAACCGAGTTCTTGAATAGCAACTTTTGTAATGTGAGCAATCCAGGAAAGTTCTTTCTGTAAACGGCCCAAATAGTTCCCAACAGCCTTACAAAGTTTGACGAAAAATAAATAGATAAAATAAATAAAATAAAATAAAATAAATAAAAACAACGAAACTTGATTTTTCAGAAGGTCAAATTTAAAGCTTACCAGAAAATTATTTGAAATAACATTTGATTTTTTAAATATTTCGATTATTACTAGTTTTAATGCAGCATTGAGAGAAGTTAACGCAGATGCGTTTCTATTTTTTATTTTTACTGTTTTTCCACACAGAAGGCCCTGAGGGATATAATTTCCCTTAAGGCCTATGCCATCTTTGGGGATGATATGTGGAGGGTCTTTTACAGGATATGAAAGAGTGGACCTGGCCTCTGAAGAGACCCATATTGTAGGAGGGGGGAAACACATATGCCGGCAAATCATTCTACAGCCGAGCTGTTGAACACAAGAGCGAGTCGTAGTAGTGACCCGTTCTCATGTGACAAATGTCAACCGTGTACAAATGTTGGGCCGCGTTTAGCCTGTTTCCAGACTGTGCACCGGTGCACAAGGGATCAATAACGCTACTTCCTTAGATTATATTCCATTAGAATACAGGAAGAACAAGGAACAAGCATTTGTGCTCCAAAGATTGTCATCCGTTTGTTAAGATAGACAGACCGCTTATGTCATAAATAACTTAAATTAGAATATCTTCAATAGATTTTTAGTTCTTTAATCATTGAAGAACATAATATTAACACATCCCAAATGAACCACGAAACCGAAAAAACAACAGAAATTAAAAATATTTCAGTCGCATCTGGGACTCGAACCCAGGACCTCTACCTATCCGGGTTAACCGCTTAACCAACTTAGCTAATGAGACCAGTTCAATTTACGCCATTTACACCGATATCATACTTCATATTCAAGATTTGTTAATATTATCCTCCATTTTTATAAATCCCATATTATTGGCTGCTATCCTTATGGTGATTGCAAAGTTTCATACAGAACTCAATTGTAATCTGGATAGAGTCTCGGATATACCTACCCGATTTTTATTTATATGAGCTATCTATTAACTTATTTTACAAGTCTAGAAAGAAATATTCAATTTATTTTTTATAAGTTATTGAAGTTTGTAAACCTCATTGTAATATTTAATCATTGAAGGAGATAATATTAACACATCCCAAATGAACCACGAAACCGAACAAACAACAGAAATTAAAAAGATTTGTAAAATAAGTCAATAGATGTCTCATATAAAAAAAATCGGGTAGGTATATCCGAGACTCTATCCAGATTACAATTGAGTTCTGGATGAAATTTTGCAATCAGTCAATAGATGTCTGATATAAAAAAAAATCGGGCAGGTATATCCGAGACTCTATCCAGATTACAATTGAGTTCTGGATGAAACTTTGCAATCATCACAAGGATAGCAGCCAATAATATGGGATTTATAAAAATGGAGGATAATATTAACAAATCTTGAACATGAAGTATGATATCGGTGTAAATGACGTAAATTGAACTGGTCTCATTAGCTAAGTTGGTTAAGCGGTTACCCCGGATAGGTAGAGGTCCTGGGTTCGAGTCCCAGATGCGACTGAAATCTTTTTAATTTCTGTTATTTTTTCGGTTTCGTGGTTCATTTGTGATGTGTCAATATTATGTTCTTCAATGATTAAAATATTACAATGAGGTTTACAAACTTCAATAAGTTATAAAAAATAAATTGAAGATTTTTAGTTATTTTGTGACGTCATTATTAATAAATTAATTATAATTACTTTGTTTGCACCATTGTTTTTAATATATAAATATTAACAGGATACACAGTTTACTAAAAAATAATGACAAGTATAATAGACAAATGGTAAACACACGCTTTCGAAATATGTTGATATTTACATATTGACATCAGTGGTAAACAAAGTAATTCGTAATAATTTATAATTAGAATAGTTAATTTATACAACTTTTTCTTACCATAATAGCGATGCCGTTTACATGAGAATTTCACTTTTCAATACAGCGCTAACCTGCTTATCAGTTTGTAAAATAAGAGGGGTCAGGAGATGTCAGAGCCAATTTAGAAGCCCGGATTATAGTTGAAAACTCTTGAAGACCCTAAAGACTTGAATATACTTTCTGCTCAGGGAAAATCATTAAAAGAAAAACAGACAGATATTTGCTCCGAAGCGACCGGCCAATAGCAGGACTGGATTTTCAATTCAGCAGGCCAAACACGTATTGTTTTGTTTCTTTATTTCTATATTTTCCGTTGAGTAAAATTTAAGTGTAGGTACCAGAAGATGAGGAGAGAAAGCGAAATTTACGCCGGAATTATTGTTTATTTATTCTTTCAGCGTTTTTCCCCCGGAATTTGGGTGCTCCGCCAATGCGTAATATTTGTCTGTTTTGTGGAAAACGGATGGATAATTTATGTTAATTTAAGCCTTGTTTGTGTGTTTTACATCCCGATGGGCGGTTTTGGCAACGATAGCAAAAAACTCTCATTGGTTTTCAAATAAAGCGTCATTAGTAGTCGCATGTTAAAAATAAATTAACACCTGTGTGAAAATATCAAACGTACAAATTATGGACAACAGCATTAATGGTAAAAGCGTATAATGCGTGTTGAAAATGGGCAAATTCGTGGCTGGAATATGATTGTATTTTAATAACGTATGTATTTGGAACTTAATACCTTTTTCATATTCAAAAACACATATTTATTTTATGATGATTTGATATAGGACATTTGCACAGCAGGAATTAAGCTTTAGATTAACATAAAAATATAAATATATATATATGTGTATAGAATCAAATCTTCACATATTATGTGTCTGAATTAGTAGTTCTTCTTTTGGTGACCTGTCCTATTGAATATTGGCTATCATATTACCCTTCAGGCTGCAGCCAGAAGCAACTTTGGGGAACTGGTGGCGTATCAGTTACGCAGATTCATAGATTTTCCGCTAGATTATCATTTGGGTAATCTTGTTCCTATGGAGGTTGGCTATCACCGGGGCAATGTTCACCCAGCAGGTTGCAGCCTGCAACTGTACTCGTACCCAGTGCCATGCACAGAGATTGTAAGTAGGGTAGGCAGCAGGAAAATACCAAATAATTGGTTTATTTTTTAATTATTGTTACAGCTGTTTTAGCATCCAAAGCCATTTTCAAACTGTGGTTCGGTCACATTGCGACGATTTATTTTATTTACTCTCACCCAATTTTAATTTGAACGATGTTCGTCTACTTTTTACGTTGCATAACCATTATTTTCATATAATTAACAGATTTATTTTATTTTTATATGAGTTAGTGGTCCAAATATTACATAACGTGTTCCACACCAGCGGTTCAACTGTGTTGTGGAGAAAATTACAAAATATTTTTTTTAAGGTTAAAAAAATAAATACAAGTTACCTACATTATTAAAATAAAACAAACGATAAGGTATGTTACCAACCAATAAATATTGATGGAGTATTTAAAGGCATAATGATTGTTCTGATCTTTTCAGTGAACTTTCCATTAGAAATATACGTTAACCAATTAGCCAATGCTCTCAGGTAAGCGGAATTCAATCAGAAGCACATCGCCTGGGGATTGGAAAACTTCACGTACGACCTTAAATTCAATTTCAAACACATGTCTTATGGGCGCACTACACTCCTACCAGTTCTGTTTGTTTATTTCCTGCAGTGTCGGAAGTATTGCTTTCCTTAGAAAGTATAAAGCTTCGCGGGCTCCGGTCTTGTATGATATTGGAATATAAATCGACGTTTTTATTTACTATTGCTATTTGCATAGTAGGGTTTTTGATTTAAGGAATGTTTTGAGAAGAGATCCGAGTTTTACAAAAGCAAGAACAAACTCGAAACTCGATATATTTAAATTTGTTCATATACCAATTTTTTCGTATTGCGCAAATGGTATGGTACAAATAATAATATTTCATCATGTCTAGAATTTCGTTCGTTAAATCGGCTTTTGAAATGAGTTTCGTTAAACTAAAAAAAGAGCTGAAAAAAGGTTTTTCTACTTTGTAGTTAACGACTTTTGGATTTTTATTTTCAAGCGGTCGGCTCGAGCTTTTTCCATTACAGAGACATCCAGTTTGCTCAAATTGGTGATTGCAACGACAAATGCTCTATTTAGTTGGAGGTTTAATGTTAAAATGGAGACAAAAGATACGCTGCACTACAGTTGCCGACTCGTACGAACATAGAAAACCTTGTGCTGCATAATAGCCATTTTACTCACAGCTCCCGCAAAAGGGCAGCTTGTCGGTGCAAGCACTCCAGAGGTTGTTTGCATAACTTTGAGCGATATAGCGGTGGGATTCGAAACTTCCGGACCTCTTTCAATTGTAGATCATTCACATTAGTAGAAATTTTGCGTTACGAAATTGAGTTAATAATTTTGAATAACTTTGTATATTTATTATAGGTACCTATATTGCTTAGGATGGAATGATGAATGTACTACGAAAGCTGAGTGTTCATCCACAAAATTTTGGAATTTCCATATAAATATTCGGTTTTGTATTACACATTAGGGAACCACAGATAGTTACGTTGTAATATATCCCCATTCCCTCAAAAAAAAAACACAACCGTAACAAAAAGTGGTATTCAACGGAGCTTTCAGTGGCAAGACCATACGTATTTACCTCGAATATTTCTGGGTTGAAAAGTCGTATTGAAAATTAAAACACATAAAACAATATTACGCCATTCTCCACCCTCGTACGCCATTTTTGGGCAGATAGGAGCGGCAAAAGCGCTAGTAGAACCAGTAAAAGAGCCCAAAGGGCAATACTTCGATCTATTAAACAAACGGCCTACGCGATTCTAACAATTCAAATATCTTTCTGGAGAGAATACGAAATGTTAGAAGCGAACAAATAATCACATCAAGAAGTTAAGTGTACCAACATTCTCGCAAAGGTGTCCACGATCGCAATTTACACACAAGACATCTGAAATTTAACATTTTTTGTAAGATTTTTATCACACAGCATCCTCAAAGATGATATAGGCCTTGAGGGAAATTATTTCCCTCGGGCCACCTGTGTAGAGTTACTGTAAAAAAGAAAAAAAAAACTAAATATCTAATCATCATGCCTTCTCATGCAGGGGTAGGCAGAGAGGACGGACCGCCAAATAACTCGATCTTGGCATACACTTCTTGCTTCATTCACATTCATACATTATCTTCTGTTAATCTGACTTCTAACTAGGCCCGACTCAAGTATTTTGAATCACTTGTTCGTGTCATGTCTTCCCAGGGCGTCCCCGACTTTTTCTTCCAATTACATTCGTGTCATACGTTCTCCTTACACTCCTTTCTTTGTTCATTCGCTTTACGCGTCCAAACCATTTAAGCATCTCTTTCATAATCTTACTCATTACGCTTACATCTGCCTTGCATTCTTTGCAAATCTTAACATTTTTCACAAGATTATACATAGTTTACCACACATTCGCCTCAGAGATTTAATTTCGACAGCAATCAGACTACTTTTATCCTTCCTCTGCCGGTTCCATGCCTCACTGCTATACATCAGAGTTGGTATCAGAACACCATTAGCGGCTAGCTTCGCTTCTTTAGATACGTTTTAGTTAGCGCCAACTGCGTTTAGTCCCTCGTTAATGGAGTTTCCTGCATTCACCCTTCTTTCAATATCCCTATCAGCCTTTCCATCTCTCGTAAACATACTTCTCAGATGTACAAACTCTTCGACCTGCTCCAAGTATTCATCATTCACAACTATATTGCACACTGTTTTCGTACTCTCTTTTTAAAACACCATGACTTTATACTCACTTACGAGTACATTTATCATTAGCTCATTCTTTTTTTCCAAGATATTTATACAATTCTAAAATCCTGATATTGACATTAGATGCTGGGCATGTTATTTATTTATTTTACTTCAAATATAACATATTATGTGCACTGGCAGTATGTATTCTAATATAAACATAATATATCATAAAAAAGTTACAATATACGATTAAAAATTACAGAATAAACTTTACAGATTACATAATTAAAAATTGCTCTAAGCATATTTCGTCACTTCCTTCTAAAATTTAAACACATTTTCCTCTTCTTTTATATTGGCCGGTATTTCTTGAAATATCTACACAGCTCTATATGGTAATAAGTTTTGCGATTATCTTAACATATTTATATTTATATTTATATTATGAATAAAATATTTATATTTTAAATAAGATATTTATATTATGAATAACATATTTATATCATGAATGACATATTTATATTACGAATAGTATATTTTTATTATGAATAAGATATTTACATTATGAATAACATATTTATAATATCATTTCATTGCCGGCAACCCGGGCGTTTATTGGCATAAAATTTAAACATTACAGTTTGAAAATGGCCTTAAACGACGAAACAGCTGTCACAATAATAAAAACTAAAATTACTTGCAGAACTTAATAATAACATTATTAAATTTGATGAACATTAAATTTAAAAAAAAAATTACATATGTTTTACCCGTTTCACTAGTCGATGTCTGTTCTGAGACGGGTAACAAAATAAATATTCCTGAGCGATACTAATGCGACGTTGCTTTTGCTCAAAATTTAGCAATTTCGGAACAAACTTCGCTGCCACACCTTTGCATTCCCAAAATATCCGAGGAAATTGCATGGCATAAGCCGATTGATATGCCAACATCCTCTGCAACTTCCCTGATAGTGATTAGACGATTTTCCAAAACCATTTTCTTCACTGTTTCGATGTTTTCTTCGTTTGTTGACGTGGTTGCAACTCCAGGACGCTCATCATCATTAACATCTTCTCGGCCTTCTGTAAAGCGCTTGTACCACTTATAAACACTTTTTTGAGACAAAGTAGACTCGCCGAATGCCACAGTCAACATTTTAAGTGCGTTGGAGCACTTTATTCCATTTTTAAAGCAAAATTTAATACATATTCTTTGATCCATATTTTTCAAAAGAAAAAAGTCGAAGAACACACAAAAACGTGACTAACCTTTCCAGTTGTCAAAAACAAACCACTAATCCAAAATGGCTGATAATGCTAACATATGATAAATATATGTGTGCCAACATAACAAAAAAAATCGATAATCGAATGTACACAGCCCGCGAAAATTCAAAATTCACCTTTTCTTTTGAACACACCTCGTATATAGATGTATAAATGAATGAAAATACTTAAAAATACATAAATAAAAGTGTAAAACATATAAGGTAAATTTTAAATACAAAGTTTAAACAGTGTAAATGTAAAGTTACAAAATAAAAATTAAGATATTTTCATATGAACCGGTAACTTGGTGATGTGACATTATAATTTAAAAAAATTGAACAATAACTTTATTTTATATCACTTTTATTTATACTTTAGCCGACCGGGTTTCGCTACTACCGTAGCTTCTTCAGGGCAGTATACAACTAAACTATGAACTAAGATGCACATGTGTTATAGATTGATACAAACAGGCGAGTGAAGGGCCACGGGTTATCTAGTCGAATCCCGGTTCCATTTTTATGCAGTAAACTAGTGCCTGTATTTATATTGAATGTGTGGTCTGTTTCTAAGAGATGGTTAGCAAATTCGGAGAACCCATTATTATTTAGACATCTTAAGTGTTCTTTTACCCGGATATTGACATTACGCGATGTTTTGTCTACATAGAACGCCGGGTAATCATTATATTGTACTGAATAAATGCCCGAGTGGCCTAAACTGTCTTCTTTATCTTTACCATAAATTAAAAATTTACCTAAACTATTGTCTGTGTAAAATGCTGGTTTAATCTCTGACGGAAGGTTTTTAATGCTTTGTTGAGAAAAGTTGATGATATATAAGATTCTACGCCATTGGTACGGTTGACACTTAAAAAGAACACTTAAGATGTCTAAATAATAATAACACATGTGCATCTTAGTTCATAGTTTAGTTGTATACTGCCCAGAAGAAGCTACGGTAGTAGCGAAACCCGGTCGGCTAAAGTATAAATAAAAATGATGTAAAACAAAGTTATTGTTTTTTTTTTTAAATTAAAAATTAAGAGATTAAAAAACATAAAAATGATTATTGAAGAGGGCATACTAAAAATGTTTAAATTAAAAATCATATATAACATTAATAAGAATAACAATATCAGACTAAGGAGAGTTTGCAAGTAATTTTTTGATGCATTTGAATAACATATTTATATTACGAATAACATATTTATATTATGAATAAAATATGTATATTATGAATAACATATTAATATTATGAATAACATATTTATGTGTCTAGTTGATTGATGTTAATTTTGACGATACATGTAACTTGCCCTTATTACCAACGCATATTAGCCCAGTAACTGGTGTTCAAAAAGGGCTTGAAGTGGAAATTTTTGGTGTAATTGTTTTTAGTGGCCTACTTTATGTTTTTTGGGGTACTGAACATGAATCTGAAATAGTTCAACAAATATTTTTTCGGCAAATATGAAAAATCATTAAATAACCACTAAAAATCTCAGTATTTTTTTGCTTTTTGGCTTTGCAAAATAAGCTTTTACGCAAAAGACGATTCCACATTGAAATAGAGACGGAAAAAATACCCACAATTCATGCTTGAATAATTTTTTTGTATATCGTGTGGTTTTCGCGCAAAGGGGCGTTGAGAAACCGGTGAAAATCACATAAAGTAAGTAATGAAATACAATCATAGGCGAATTTTCCAATTCAAACTGCCATTTTACTGGACTACAAATATTTTTTCTCTACCTACATGTACGAGTGCATAAAACATCTTTCTTCTAAAAGGGATTTCGTATCATTTTACGTTGTTATATTTGACCTAAAAATAACCCCCCCGCGAAGAAGAAATAATACATCATGGCGAATGCCTCGAAGGCTGTTGTCGACGTTTAATTAAGTTCCTTAACAAATATACGAAACGTAAACACAGCATTCAAACTTCAAACAGCGACCCTGTATCTCAACATAGCACAAGTTCAATATTTGATATCAGCTGGGGGTGGAGGTTGGAACGCCATCACACTTAGTCTCCGTGTTAGACATTATGTTATAATAAGATGGCTTTAACACTTAACATTTATATTCGTTATATTTTCATTGTGACATTTTGTTATTTGTTATTTGAAAATTTATAAGAAGCCTCGACCTATATTTAAATTCACTTAACATACTTCAACAAGAACAACAAAATTTGACCTAATTTATAATTAGCCACCGAAAATGTGACCTTAGAACGGGGTACCCCAGTAAGGTCACATTTTTCTACACTTTTATAAAAAAAACTTTTGATGTAATTAACATACATAAAAATAATATACAGAAATTAATAATATTTCAACATAATATAATAACACTTTCTTAATTATTAGCGCAAATTCTTTTGCAATTTATTGAAGTTTTTTTATGTGAATGCCACACAAGACTCCCGACTGTCCAGAGCCAGTAAGACAGTGGCATCCCCAATTGGGATATTAATATTATTATTAGTATGTTGAGAGGCTGAAGGAGTGTGACGACGACGACGATTGGCCAAAGGAGTTTAAGTGCTGTGGTGGCATTCTCAGGGTATTCCGCCATGACTTTAATCCTGAACACCGGTAGAGTTGTTGTCTCGAACATAGTTTTAAGGCTGCTGTCATTTGCAATATCCAGCATTTGATCTTCTTCTTTCGCATGCATGATTCGCCTGGTTTTTTTGACAATTTTTTAAGTTTGCTTTGATAATTATTTTAAGCTATATAATTGACGATTTTTTCAAAAAATTATTTTGATTTTAAAGCAGGCGGCGCGACCCATGGGTTGGGGACCACTGTTTTCGAGGATAGGAAAGAGTGAACTTGGGTCTTGAAGAGACCCATTTTGTAGGAGGGAGAAACGCAGAAGGCGGTATATCATTTAACAGCTGAGTTGTTGAACACAAGAACGAGCCGTAGAAGCAACCCGTTCTCATGTAACAAATTTCAATCGTGTGAAAATGTTGAGCGCGTTTGGCATGTTTCCCGACTATGCACCGATGCCGAAGGGATCAATGACGATAGTTCTTCAGAGCATCTTCCATTAAAATACCGGTAGAACAATGACAGCATTCCCAGATGGTTAATATTATTAACGTTGCCCATAATTACATATAAACATATCTTTGGATATTGTGTTTCGATGAAAATTTCGACCTGGGTCTGCCGCCTAAAACATGGAAGAGATCCATGTTTTAAGCGACAGGAATCACAAAAGTCGATAAACTGATAAGACAAGATCTCGAGTACAAGAACGAGTCTTTCCGTTTTCGTGTGGTAAATACTAACGGTGTTATTTTGTTTGACTTGAGTTTATCGTGTCTTTCAGTTGTGCACTAATGTCAAAGACATCAATGTCGTACGTTCTACGGAGTATTCTTACATTGAAATGCAATATTTTTTAAAAAAGGAAATTCCAAATTTAAACCTACTTTCCCAGGATACGAATTAAATGATAATATTTTGGTTTCTCCTTCCACCGTCATTATACATGAAACTAGTTCGCAGAGGATTAAACCCGAAGGTCGAAACCCATGGGTGTTTAATAATAATAATAATAATATTAATATCTTTATTGTAATTAAATTGAACTGTAACTAAAAGACATGGATAATATATTTATGTAAGTGTACAGTGGTTTATAAGGTAAAATAGAAAATAATATAATAACAGTTATAGTTGAAGTTTCACATAATTTTTCTAATAGTTTGTTTTTTCGTTTGACTAGAAGTTTCCAAAACTCAACAATATAAGGTGAACTTGTGATTTTACTGGCGTGCATTACTCTATAACCAAAAGTAGGCAGTGTGCAGTTTTCCAAGTTCGGAAATGAATTCTTATAACGAATATTTGAAAATTGCCAATTTATTATGAACTTCCGCTGATTGTTATGGCCAACTGAAGAAATCAGCGTACAACTTCCTTACTTCCTTCCTTCCTTGAATAAATACACTTTAATCAGAAATTCGTCGTATTTTGTCGTTAACTTTTAATGTCTTTTTATGGTTCGTTTTTATTAGGGTAGACACAGCTTTTCAGCCTTTATGGAATTGTGAATTGTACAGGATAAATAATTGAGTGCAGAAGTATCCGCGGTTCTGCGAAGTACGCTTACATTTTTGCAGCTTTTGAACAATAATGTCTTTCTGATGCTGAAAATACAACTGAAGCCTAACATGAATATATCGTTAATGCTGACACATAAAAGCATATAACTTCCGTTGACATCAGTGGAGCTTTTCCCTGAGGGGTAAAGTTGAATAGTAACATTTGTAGCAGCCGCCTCTCCGCAGGGGAGGCGAGTAATGCAATTTCACCAGCAAGGCGCCCCAGGTAAACAGTATGTTAACGTTGCGGCTTTGTGGAATCATTTCACAATCGCAGACGGCTGATTACGCCATTTTGTTTGTCCATTGAATTGTCAACGTACAAATGGAACCGAACGTTGGACATGTACACACAAGTACCTAACTAGTAGTAGCTGCAAGTGGGAGGGTTAAACACCGCCCGACGCAGGACAATGCGCGCACACTCTGGACATTGTTGCTTCTATGCAGAATTGTTCAGGGTTTCGTGATTAACTAGGGACGTGAATCGAAATTGTAGCAGTGGAACATGGCAGAATATGTCGATTAATGGAGATATCGAGGCTTATTCAAGAGCAGAAAGATATATGAACAAAAAATGGATTCGCAGATATCGATGAATCGACATTTTGATATAGCAGCACGGATTAATTAAATTGTCGCAGTTAATGTAGATATCCACGCTGTCCAGTATGTGATACTAATAAATATATGAGAGGGTGAACATTGTTGCTCCCTTGTAACTAGGAACAAGAGCCGACATGGTGACAATGGAATACTTACTTTTTCCAGTAAAAGCCTGACATAATACCCAATTGTTCGTTGGCATGTAACATGAGGGGTGGTACAAGCTGCTAAGGATCCCATTAGATATATTTATCATGAGCTATGGAGCTTCGAAAAATTATTTTCTCTAAAATAAGACCCGATGCCGTATTGTTTGTTCCAAATTGTTCATAAAAGAGATAAAAAAATATTTTTTGACTAAATACTATCATTATGAATCAAAACCATACTTGAAATGGCTTTAGTCGTGTGCACTTTTCGCATCTTTTCCTTCCCCATTCCCTTTAACCTCACAACACACCCTATTGGAGATACAATATTTCAGTGGCGTGCAGTTTACCAAGGCTGAAAAGTTGTGCCTAGTGTAGAAGAAATATGAATCAATTAGATTTTTTTAAATGCGAAAAATTTCTAAGAACTTATTACGTTCACTTATTCAGTTGGCTATAAAAATCAGGAAAATATGTTAATAAAATGGCTATTCTCAAGTATTTAATGCAAAAATCATACACGAACCAGAAAATCTACACAAAACCTACGTTTCGTCATAGAGCAATGTACGCCGCTGCTATAGTCCCACATGCTCCGGATAGTAATGACTCTTGTGTCGTATTTCACAACATAAGAAATTCTCGACGTTAAAAAACAAGACCCTTTAACCATGCTTTGAATTTCGACAAGTTCACAACGAACTGCGAACTATTTACTTTGATTCACATTCCAAATAGGAAGTACCCTGAATAGACACAGTTGCACATAATGGTTGGGCATATAATCTTCTAGTATTTCACAATGATTAGTCTTACAACACATTCTCCAACCCCCATTGACTACATCGCCTTCCGAATTCGCCTTTGGCTCATTCCATACCTGTATCCTGTATGTGTTATGTATATGAAAGCTTCCGGGGGTGTGTGCGTCTGTGGAAAATCTCGCTATATGGAAAATTATTAAAAAGGCAACGCCGGAGGCCTTAATACATAACCCATAAAAAGTCGCTAGAAGAAGCAGCGAATATTGAATAAAATTGCATGTCAAAGCGAAATGTGCGGAGTCTAGCTTGGTTTTTCCACCTTTTGGGCTTCAACAAGAAATTGACACGAGCGATGGGGAGGATTATTTTCAACTGCCGAGGTTGTGGGGAGAATACGGCCGCTTTACCAATCATGACTGAGCGAACGATAACTTTAGCGAAAAGTAGCGTTGCCGGAAGATTATGAAGGATTTTTCTAGATTTTGGATGAGTGTTTTCATTAAACAACCTACTATGGCGTTTTGTGAATTTGCGTTTCTGCGCTTTGTTATGAACATGTCAAATTGTATATTTACGTAGCGAGGTAATTGATGCTTGCTAATGGGTATGTTTCTGAATATGTATTTATATTGATACATAATACACATCTAATGGAACTAAAATATAAAAAAAAATCATTCAATCTTTTCACCGAAACTTAACAGAATCGTTTGCTGAATGTTAGATAAAAACCATTTCAGAATTTAATTTATCAGAAATCGGTCATGCTAGTTTACATGAAAGTAATACTTTACGAATACAATTGGTAAATTTATTCTAATATTCAATTAACTAACCAAGTTAGAGTACATATTGCGACAGCCATATATATTTTATATTATAAGACTTCAATATAGAAAACAATTAGATTTAAATAAATCAGGGTAGGTACCGGTCGAATCGTCTAACTTGACTAATTGTCATCACATGGAGGGCCGAAGCTGGAATGCTTCGATTTGCGACTTTGTCATCCACCCTTTCCACGATTTTAAGAAAAAGGTAGGAACAAAATTTGCTCACCACCTCACCCCTTGTACCAGTACACTATTTTTCATATAAATAAATGTTTTTGAAGGAACACAGCACTCCTCGTTTCCAATAAAAAACTTGTTGCAGGGAGTGTGTTTTCCGATAACACCATTTGCCTCTAGAATGATATCAGTCTACCTCGTTTCCATCGAACTCAGTTGATCCAGATTCAACAATATCGGAGCGTGTTTTTTGCTGATTCGCTCTACTTGCGACGGGGCAGCCAGTGTTTCACGTGTTTTTCTTCAATCGTGTCTTCCCAGAAGTACGGGGGACATCCCTCGCAGGGCGGGACGTATCCACAAGATTAATTGTCGACCAGGTGATAACGATTAAACAGAAAAAGTGGAATGCCTGAGTCAACATCAGCAAAACAGAAGAAACGTTTTCTTTATTCGAAAGGTACCCACCCGAATAGTTTGTCTAGGAAAGTAACATTTTTTCTATCTATCTATGTAACTTTTAAAGATGTTTTAAGAATGACTTATGACAATTGGAATTACTTTATTCAGAAGAAAATATGTAACAACACTTACCTTTAAAACATTCGGTTAAAAATTGCATTCCCTTTGAGTATACAATACATGACGATAGTTCGACGGTCTCCGTGGTTGAGTGCTTACGATCCTTGGCTACGAATTCGGAGGTCGCGGGTTCAAATCCCGGCGTGCGCAATTTTTATTTATTTAATTAAATTCTGTTATTTCACAATTTATTCACTAAAAATAATATAATATGTAGTATTATCAAGTGCTTCATCCCGACACAAGCAACATTATCGTTTAGTACGTAATAGTAGCAGAAGTTTTTCAATACATTCGGGTTATTTTTAACCCGGTAAAGTTTGTCTTACTTTAAAACAAAAGTACATAACTAACTAACAATACATGTAAATGGAGATTATTGCATATATTTCAAGTGAACATTTTTTATTCAAAAGGCCGACGTTATTATATGATAAAGAATTGAAAACCCAATCCCACGGGGAAATATAACCTTTATTGATCATGAAATCTTATAATAGGTTTGATTGATATCGTAATGGTTTTATACTGTCTTTGAATTGACGAGGGACAATAAAATGAAAAAATTTTAAGGGGGTTGGTATTTTATCAAAGGAAAAATCTCCTCGTGTTGAAAAATCCGAAAACATATTTTATATTGTATAAAATACCTATAAGTCTGATGGAAAATAAGGCTAGAACACTAAAGTGCCTAAATAATAGGAGGATTCGAAGATAGTAGAATCACAATAAGTATTGTCCGTAATTTTTTATTATTTTTAATTACATAATTTTAGAATTTTAAAAGCTAGCAGTCCACAATGGAATGCTGATACCAACCCTGATGTATGCCAGTGAGGCATGGAATTGGTAGAGGAAGGATACAAGTAGACTAAATGCACTAGAAATGAGATTTCTGAGGCGAATGTGTGGTAAAACCATGTATGATCATTGAAAAATGTTGAGATTCGTAAATAATACAAGGCTGATAAAGCGTAATGAATGAGATGAAGAAAGGGACGATTAGATAGTTTGGAGATGTAGAGCGAATTAATGAAGAAAGGAGTGTAAGGAGAATGTATGACGGAAGTAGAAGCCGGGGACGTGCAAGGAAGTCTTGACACGATTAAGTGAATCAAATACTTGAGTCGGGCCATGTCAGAAGTCGGAATAACAGAAGAGAATGAACGGGACGGTGTATGAAAGTGAATGAAGCAATGAGTGTGTGTCAAGATCGAGTTTTTTGCCGGTCCGTCCTCCTTGCCAACCCCTGTGGGAAAACGTAGTGATGGTTAGTTAGTAATTTTATCGTTATTTTCATTAGAACTTGGTCTTACGTATTCTCTTCTGTTATGCTGACCCTTGATATGACCCGATCCGAGTATTTGATTCACTTAATAGTGCCGTTTTTGGGGGCATCTCTAACATCTTCTTCCATGCACTTGCACATCATAGTCTACCCCATCTGTTCTTCACGTCCATTAAAGTCGCCTTTCATTAATGTTGCTCACTGAGCTTGCGTTTTTTCTGATCTCCTTTTCCGTAATAGGGAATTCCAGCCCATTTAAAAAAGGTTAATAATGACGTTCTAACTTAATAACAATATTTTTTCTCTTTCATAGTTAAAACAATGTTTAAAAGTTTCAGTTTTTCAAAATGCTCCAAATCTATGGCTGGTAGGTTTTGAGTTGTTTCGAGGTTAGAAAGTCAAATGTCAAAACAAGGGTGAGCATTATCGTACATAATTTTATATTCTATTCATAGTAAACCATAACCTAACGCAAGTGATAAAACGATACACCCTTTTAGAAACTTTAACACTAAGAATAATAATAATATTTAACATTAACATTATCATAATATTCGCATTAACAATTGGTTTGAGTACGAAGATTCTTTTTATTTCATTAATAATAGTTTTTATGCTGAACAACAATTATGCCTAGAGTTTAAAGTCGGCCAAAAAATAAAAATATTTTAAAACAAAACAATGGAAAATAATTTTTTTCATACAAATCCAAAACCAGAATGCGCGGTTGAGGTCAAATGTTATGAATACAATGACACCAATATAACAGGGAGTTTTGATGAGATGATTTTTATACAATTTTAAATAATGATTTATAAATTCCACGTATACTATTCTAGACATATAAAAATGAGTGTTTGTCTATCTGTTCTCGATTTTCTCAAAAATTACTCGACCAGTTTCGCTGAAAATAGCACAGTTTGTCCTTGGATGTCCTTGGATTATGCCGGAAAGGTTTAGAGAGTAGTTTGAGTGAAATCCAATTAGTATAACTGTTGCTATGACATTTTATAATTAGCATGAACAACATTGAACCCACCGTATTGTATTGAGGTTAGCCCATACATATACCACTCTGGTTAGCTACAGATTATATATTCAAAACAAGAAGATTTGTTTGTGAAGAATATTTTCAAAACCGAAGATATAAGTAGATACCTTGTTACGAGGGGAAAAAGAGGGAAGGTTGATGATGAAAAACCCCACGAGGGAAGCCAGTGTTACAAGGGGAAAAGCATCACGTTGGGTGGCAGTGTTTGTGTTGAATTGAGAGGAAAAGGGGGAGAAGAGGGTTGGTCTAAAAAAAGCAGTGCCACTCACCCTGAGATCAGATTCAGGACTGGACCCTGCTCCACCGTGGTATAGCTCAGCTGGTACAACATAATGTTTTTCTTGGGTTTTAAATGGGTCGGCCACAGCCTTAGAACTGGTGTAGGTATCTACTCTACTTAATTGAAAAGAATGCGTGATTTCAACTCAGAATTTATTTATAGCAAAACATGGATAGGTAAGTTATATGCGGGTTTCACCACGAAGGCGGTATCTAAGCTGTTCTTGACAATTTTCTCTCTCTCTGAAGGATCTCTAACTGGTAAAGTTAATGGAAAAAGGCACACATAATAAGAAGGGGAGTTTTGATAGCGGCTGACATGAGTAGCTGGTAGTCAGGCGACGCCAACGGCAAGCCAGAGTCCAGGTGGCCAGCGTCCAAGGTACACAGGTATTAAACATTCTCACAGTGATTTCAACAATTTAAGAGACACCATACCAGGTGTTTACAAGGCGGTAGTGTGGTAAATATCTACTTTAGGCCCAAGCCCACGTGCAGGTGATGTTTCCACGTCTGGAATCGGATGATGCAATAAAGAGCGGCCGCGTGCTCAAATCACGCACGCAGCTGATGATTCGGTGTCTGTGATTGGAATGAATGACGTACGCTTGCTCCCGTTCCACGCGGCCGGAAATTATCTGTCCGCTTGACTCATTGGTTGATTAACAAAGATGGCCGGCGGAAATTCGGATTGGTTGATAATGGTGATCTCCGGCGAGATGTACTGTTATTGGTTGAAACGTAACGTTTTGCAATCGAGCGGCTAGAAGTAAACCAGAAGCAAGAAGTATTATTCCTTCGCGACTAGAATCTCCTATTCGTTACGTAACAACCTACTTAAGAACTTTGTTATTTAGATAACTTTTGAAAAAAATAAATATTTTAATGAAATAAAATTTTCAAATGCATGTTTCTTTATTTAGAATAGTAATAGTTATTATAAGGCATTGCTTTCGCTATCAAATCAATAATGGCACCCAAACGATAAGCACGAATTCACAACTTCATCACTTTATTTTTAAAAAAATCCGAGCAAGGCCGGGTACACATCAGCTAGTTATTTATATAATAAAAATGATATATTCGGAATCGGAATTATTTGCTGATCTATTTGATTTTAATATGTATCACTTGAGTTCAATATTATAGGTACACGGTTTTCCACATTTGCTATCTGTATACATAATATTTTGCTTTAACTTCCATGTAACATCAGTAAATAAACAAATACTTTCTGTATATTATAAAAGTTCATGGTGTCATTTTAAGGTCCGTGTTTACATTAGCATATTAATTTTAGTTATAATAATCATTTGTATGGTGACAAACGAGATTTCAGTCCTAACAATAAAACAATGGCCTTCAGTCTTACTCGTGCGTTACGTATGAAGTTTTTGTTTATATATTAGTGTATTTCCGCGTGAAATGGAGACCACGGGGATTATGGGAACCGTTCCGCAGCCGTGGCGAGATTTCCAAAGGACATATTTACAGCGATTACTTTTTTAATGCTCTCTTGTGTGGAGATGGCGAAAAAAAAACCTCCACCCGGTTGTGGACTGGGGAAAAAGCATTTTATATGTAGAATGGAGGTATATTTACACAGAAATATGAAATTATCTCAACTAAGCAGAATATCTGAGTTTGTCGGAAGGAGAACAAACAACTGGAATGGTGGGTTCTGGCGTCATGAAATTTGCATATATTTTTGTTGTTGCGAATTTTCAAGTTAACCCATCTTCAGCTCATAATGTCGTTTTCACAATGCGCCATGGCTTCGAAATATTAATTTAAGAGTAAGAATAGTGGAAAAAACGCTTAGCGTGTCTCGCATTTTTTATTTGATCTATTGAAAAAAAAAATAATTGAAAGAGAGAGTATTGAAACTAAATGAAGGGCGAAACCAGGTAATAGAGGGATAAGGAAAGAATATGCTGTTAAAAAGATATTCCCAAGAATTGCGATATATACCAATTGGACAGTAAAATGATACTGCCAAGTTTCACAAGACTGGTTAATAAAATATGTTTAAGAAAGAATTTCGACATTCGAAATTTTTTTAATGAATTTCACAAGAAGTTTCGTGGTAACTCTTCTGTGCCATTCATTTGTTTTGATTTTAGCTGTCAACAGTTGTTCTGTTTTGTTGCTCATTATATTTATCAAAAACCAATTATTTTCTGTTATCTACTTAAAGAAAAGTGTTGTGTATCGTTCCTTGAGGATTCTTCTCCCATCTGGTCATCCAGGAGCCAATTTTCGCAGCTGATTATCAGATATTTATTCACTTTTCTACCTAGTCGTCACCAGTTCCATTTTTTCTTTTTTTTTCTTTTTCTTTTGTATTTGTAAAGAATGGAGGATATTCCTGAAAAGGTCCATTCAGGACTCCCCAGAAAGCCTCCAGATCCCCCTCCTGACCTTCCAGATAATACGTCAGAAATTTCAGACAGTGAATCTGTCATAATAAAGTCCTACAAAAAAAGAAAGTTTAGTGCATCTCCAAATATATCCGACACTCCTTCAACTTCACAGACCCCAGTCCCAGCAGAACTTCCAGCATCTCCTCCAACTAATTTCTACTCTGTTCATTCCCGTGGCCCATATATTGTGTATGCCCAAAAAACCGAGCAAGGAAAAATTATTCATCCTCTTGAGTTTGGTAAATTTCTAACAAACACAAAAATTCTTTCCATCAAGCCTGGAGGTGTAAAAGCCGAGGGTCGTTTTCGAATCTCTGTTGAATTCCTCACAGGGTCAGCCGCCAATTCATTTATTAAAAATATTTACATTTCACCAAATTCCAAATTCAAGGCATACATTCCTACTTTTAATGTAACCCGTATGGGCTTGGTCAGAGGTATCTCGACCGATCTTTACATCCCAGAAATTTTATCCGCTCTTACAACTCCTCAACATATCGGCAATCCCATAAAAGCCAGAAGACTAAATTACAAGGACTCTTCTGAGGGCACAATTACCTGGAAACCCTCCCAATCTGTCGTGATCACCTTTGAAGGGCAGTCTCTTCCCTCGCATATATATTTATTTTTTAATTCATTACCGGTTGAAATTTACACTTATCCTACCACACAATGTTTTAATTGCTGCCGTTTTGGTCACACCAAAGCTGCATGCAGATCTCCGCCCAGATGTTTCAAATGTGGTGAAAGCCACACAGCTGACCAATGCTCTTCTTCAGCCCAACGCAAATGTTTCTACTGTTTAGGCTCTCATACAGCCATCAAATATTCTTGCCCAGAACAATCCCGCCAAAAAAATATTAAATTATCGATGTCTTCTCAGAACTTATCTTTTCTGCAGGCATCTAAATTATTCCCTCCCGTCAAGAAATCATTTGCTGAGGCTTTATCCAGCAACCCTACATCCAACTCTCACCAATCCTCAACAACAATTTCTTCTCGCTCAACTAAATTCTCATACAAAAACCCCACCCTAAACCGGCTCCTGGATATGATCAACAACAACACAATTCACTTCTTTTAAATCCCAATGGGTCATCACTTTCAACTGCCGTAAATGGTTGTGCAAACAATTCTAATCCTTCCTCAACGAACTCTCTCTTCCTTTCTGAAAAACTCTTCCAAGACAATCTTCATTTATTCAAACCCTTATTATGCTTTTAATTGACCTAATTTCTTCACAAACCAATCTACCGTCCAACGCTGCTTCTATTATTTCCACATAAAAATCACTTTCTCAAAATGACTCCACAAGACGTTAGATTACTTCAGTGGAATAGCAGAAGCGCCATCTCCAATAAGGATGACCTCACCCGCCTTCTGTATTTCCACTCAATATCGATTGCTGCCGTCTCTGAGACTTGGTTTAAGCCTGCTCAACTCTTCAAGGTGAGTGGCTTCCAATGTCTGCGGGACGACCGCATTGATGGGATGGACGGTGCAGCCCTGCTCATCAAAAACTCCCTACCCTTCACCCCTCTTTCCATTAAACCCATAAATGCATCCTTCCAATTAGTGGCAGCTACTGTATCTAATATTACATTTATATCCCTCTTCATTCCCCCTTCTACCTCATTTGATCTTTCCTTATGGGTCCACATGCTTGGCAAAATATCTTCTCCTTTGGTTATTCTTGGTGACTTCAATGCACACTCCCCACTGTGGGGTTCTTCATCCACGGATTTCTCAAGAAACAAAATTATTGACCTTATGGACTCCTTAAACCTGTGTCTTCTAAATGACGGATCCCCAACAAGGTTAAGTCACCCTGGACAGAGACCTAGTGCGGTGGACATATCTCTTTGTTCCCCATGTATCTCTCCACTAATTTCCTGGAGAACTACCTCAGACCCTTGCGGCAGTGACCACTATCCCATCATTCTGTATCTGGGTCAGCGGTTAGATACTCACCCCTTTAAAAGTAAATCAAAATATATTACAAAGAAAACCAACTGGTCCCAATTAAGAATCTATTCAGGCTCTTACCCTCTCCCTTCCTACCCCTAATTCAGAAAATTGCACCTCCACTTATAAATCTTGGTCCGAGTCCATTCTTAAATCCACTGAAAAGGCTATTCCTAAATCATCTCCTGTAGGCACGAAGGCTCGCCCTTCCCCTTGGTGGGATGAGGAATGCCTTCAAGTGTCGAAAGAAAGGAAAGCGGCCAATAAGACATACTGCCAACAGATGACAATGGAAAATTACTTAACAGCCAAGAATGCCCAAGCTCTGGCTAAACGTACATTTCGTTTCAAAAAAAAAACAGCTGGCGTAACTTCTGTACTAACATATCCCCTGCCACTCCAGCGGGGGAGGTTTGGTCGATGATTCGCAGATTTAGATCTTCCTTTTCACTGCCGAAGCCATCTCACAATTCAGCAATTTGGATGTCTGACTTTCTTAGCAAAATAGCTCCCCCTTATGTCCCTAATCTTGATGAAGTACCTATTCCATCTTTTACCCCAAATTCGTCTTCATGGTTAGATGCTCCATTTTCCATAGAGGAGTTAAAGAGAGCTTCGGAAAACCCCAAAGACTCTGCTCCAGGCAGAGATGAAATTCTGAACATATTCATCAGACACATTGATGACAATTCCCTTTCCTACTTTCTCTCTCTTATCAATATATTTCTGGATTCTGGTATTATTCCCCCAGACTGGAAAATCCAAAATATCATTCCCATTTGCAAGAGTAACAAAGATCCTAGTCTAGGTTCAAGCTATAGACCGATTGCTCTCTCTTCTACTCTATGCAAAGTAGCTGAAAGGATGATTAAGAACAGATTAGACTGGTTCGTAGAAAAAAATCAAATCCTTTCCCCTTCGCAGTTTGGATTTAGAAAAGGTAAAAGTACCCTTGATAACCTTTCCTCTCTTGTGACAGATGTTAAATTAGCACTTTCTAAAAACGAATATTGCATAGCAGTGTTTTTAGACATCTGCGGAGCATATGACAATGTTGTCATCCCCATTCTAAAAGAAAAATTATTGGCGATTGGCGTCCCACCCAAATTGGTCCAATTCATTATTAATTTGCTCTCCCAGAGAACTATTTTTGTAGACGGGCCTGGATCCTCTCCCCACGTTAGACACATATTCAAAGGACTCCCGCAAGGGTCTGTCCTAAGCCCGATCCTGTACAATATTTATACTTTCGATCTGGAAAAATCTATTCATTTCATGTGCGATATACTTCAATACGCCGATGACTTAACGTTCTACAAAATATCCCCCAATCTTTTCATCGCAGCGTCAGCAATCAACAACGCTCTTAGAAAACTCTTGGCGTGGTTAAATAGTAATGGCCTTGAACTTTCTCCTTCCAAAAGCAAAGTTGTCATCTTCACCCGTCGTCGAAAGCTCCCTGATATTCAGGTGAGATTTGGCGATGAAGTCATCCCTATCTCTAAGGAAGTTAAGTTCCTGGGAATGTTTTTGGATTCCAAGCTTACTTGGAACACCCATATAAATCATGTTATCACAAAATGTGAAAGCAATATCAATCCACTTAGATTTCTGTCCGGAGTGTGGTGGGGTTCCCACCCAGCATCTTTAAAACTTCTTTACAATGCCCTCATCCGAAGTCATCTTGATTACGGATCTTGCCTGTTTGATTCAATATCTTCTTCAAATTCACATAAATTAGATAAGATCCAGTCAAAGTCTCTTCGTCTTATTCTAGGAGCCATGAAATCTTCCCCAATCAACTCAATGCAAGTAGAATGCTCCGATCCCCCCTTGCATATAAGAAGGAGATGCTTAGCAGAAAAATATATTTTCAAAACATGCTCGATAACATCCCATCCCTTGATTCCTAAACTTCAATCTTTAAAGTATGATGTTATTTCAAATCCATTTTGGAAAAAACATCCCCCCCCCCTTTTCTATGACTGCTATAACTCTTTCCTGGATATACCCACCAACATCTATCGTAACGAATCTCTTCCCGTATACTCGTGTTCCTATGAAAGCCTTACTTTCTATCCCAAGGTTTACCAGTTTATAGGAATAAGCAAAAAAAATATAAACAATTCAGCTCAATCAAATAATGTAGAATTTAACAAAATTATTGAAAACAATTGGCCAAACTATATAAAATTATTCACAGATGGTTCCAAACTCAGTCAGGATTCCCATTGCGGGGCCAGTGTGTATGTTCCACACAGGAAGATGAGTCTCCCACACAAACTTCCTGAAGAATGCTCCATTTTCTCTGCTGAATGCATAGCTATCATAGAAGCACTGCATCTTGTCAAATCGCACAATATTAGAAACGCCCTCATTCTTTCAGATTCGCTTAGCTCACTACAAAAAATATGTTCATCCCCACTCAATTCTAATAGCGATTCCCTAATCTGCTCTATCAGAGACCTCCTGTATTCCGTTTCACTATCAAATACGTCAGTGGTCCTGGCTTGGATTCCAGGACACCTAGGTATTACTGGAAACGAAATAGCGGATTCCATTGCTAAGGAAGCCACTGTTCACGGTCCGTTAAATGATATTCCTGTTCCAGTTAGAGATTATTTCCCTATTCTAAAAAGTAAATACAAACTCCAATGGTCCTCTGAATGGAAAATAGCTTCTCTAACAAAAGGTCATCAGTACTCATTAATACAACCGTTTATTCCTGTCAAGCCCTGGTTTCATAAATACACTTGCATGCCAAAAAAATATATTTCCTCCATAACTCGAATGAGACTAGGTCACACTTCTTGTCTTAGTCATCTCGCCAGATTCCATATAGTCAGCTCGCCTTACTGTGATTGTGGGTCAGAGGACACTCTGGACCATAATTTCTTTGAATGTCCTATCAATGACCAATTTCCAAATTTTATACATGAATTGGTAAAACTTAAAATTGATCTCCCTACCAGTATTCCCTGCCTTCTAAGTCTCAACTCCCCCAAATTAACAATTTATTAGCAAAATACATTTATAAAAATGGCATTAAAATTTAAGTCATTGGGGATTAAAAACACATAAATTTACACTGTTTAACTTATCTAACTTATCTGCTTCAATTTTATTTGCCCAAATATTATATCTTGTTTAAAAGTAACAAATTTTAAGAACAATCTGTACAATTAAAATCTAACTGATTATACATGGCCGAGATCGCCCTTAATGGGTGAAAGCCAATAACATAACAAAAAAAAAACTCTTCTGTGGTGAATACATATTTTTAAAATACGATTTTGAAATAAAATTCTTTCCGATTACATTCGCTTTCCAAAATCTGCATAAATACCTACCTTAATTGCATTTAACTAAGGGTTTTATCAAACGTCATGAAAATCTTGAGTACCGGTTAAAGAAAGTTATTCCGTTTTTGCGTGTTTTTAAAAAGGAAGTAAAAAAATATATGATCTAAAATAGACCAGGGGTAGATGCCCGAAGATTTCAAATTTAAAAAAAATCTTATATGACCTACTAACTTTTCATGCTAACACGACAGCAGGTTGTAAATAATACGAAATTGTGACTTATTAACATGGAAACATTGGATCGTAAACACGTTTCATAGATTTAAACACAATAAAAACGACCATGCCGAAGTCTATTTCTGCGTTTATTTGCGTGAATAGAAATCACAGCGCCAACATGGAAAACATTTTGTAGGCCATAAATCTTTATCAGCGGTATACAACCTTTTCTTACGCTCCCCCGTGGGCCCTAACGCTGTTCATTTCTACACATTGGCGCAGTACAGCCTTATTCAGTTTGATTAAAAACACATAAAGCCTTTAAACAATACGTAAATAATCTTAATAAAACTTTAATTAATGTTATCGGAATTATTTTTTTTCGAATAGTTTCTAGGATTACACAATGATTCACGTGCATTTCTACACTGTTTTCACTCATCGAATATATATAAAAACAATGTGGTGGTTTGTCCCATTCGTAAGTTTCGTAGGTCGTGATCAAGCGATTCCAACAGAAAAAGTTCTGAAAATTTTATGACACAATAGCTCTTTGCTCACCAGTTTCATATGAGATGTACCTAAAAGGACCCAACAGTATCCGGAGTTATCTTCTAAAGCGCAGGCCCTTTCTAGTACAAACTTACACCTACTAAATTAGAGTTCTATGAAATATTCTTCATCAGCATGCCAGAAGACGTTAGTATGTTCCAGTATTTTTTTAAGTTAGACTCTTTTCAAGTTTTCTTCTATTTTTTAATGGCTAGTTTTCACGAGAATTTCCCCGGGACTTAATTTTTGCTTTTCGTTGGAGTAAAAACGGTTGGAATTATAAAAAAACAGCTTACAAAGAAGCTGTTCTGTGTAAAACCAAGTATTTTTTAAAGTTTCATTTACAAATAATATATTAAATAAAATAAAATTATTTACATATGGTGGATACATTAAATCACCATACTAGGCGACTGCCTATTTCATGGTGACCTATGGAATATAGTTATTTTGTGTGAAGTCTAGGGTAAACATACGAATTTAACATATAAAAATGGTAAACATTGGAAAAATTATAATAGAAAGTACAAGATAGAAAGCTGAAAAAGACATGTATAAGGATTAGATTATTAAAATATACATAATTATAGTTTTCAGTTTGAACGAGAAATATCGATTGACAATTAACCTCGTTCTGGAGGTTATTTGATCAGTCAACAAAATGTTAAATAAAGACCTCGTCAGACGAGTGATGAACTCGTAATTATGATGAAAGTTGATTAAAATGTCGTGGAGTTCCTGCTAGTGATTAAAGAATGATTTGAGAAGGCTGCTCTAATATTTGCGGAAGAAATGCACCAAGTGGTGGCAAACTGGGGAGATGTTCTTCCATTACTGCAATGCGCATGCTCGCACCGCGCTGAGTTTTCTGTAGTTTTTGACCAAAGCGGAAGAAGTGAAACAATTTTTCGTTTGCTAATGTGGATGAAGTGAAACCAAAATTGTGAGAATTATTAAAAGGCACGAGGATTGATGAGTTTAAAACCCGTTTTTGGTCGTTAAAAAATGTCAATAAGTGCAAACGATGTTTACTTTACAGGTGACTAATTATGAAGAAGACAAACTAAATTTCCCGGCTTTTTATAAATAAATGTCACTTATTTTTGGATCCCCCTCACCTATAAAGGGATTTTCCGCTTCTTAGCTAATAAAACAAGGTGTTTCTAATAACACAGCTAAGCCAAGTAGTTACAGATTTTTGGCGCATTTCCATACGTGACTGATGATCTATTCTGGATATAGAAGACATTGAAAAGATAATTTTTTCCGATGAAGCAAATACTGACTTAAATATTTACAAATGGAAGGATAACTGACGGCCTCCATGGTCGAGGGGTAAGGCTGTCGACTACGAATCCGAAGGTCGCGGGTTCAAATCCCGGCGTGCTCAAGTAATTTTTATTTAATTAATTTGTGTTGTTTCACAATTAATTCATTTAAAAATAATATATAGTATATTTGCACACGTTCCAGAGTGGAGGGTACTCTCAGCATCGCCCTGGTGAAAGACCACCATTCAGAATTGAAACGTTGCTTGAAATGGCTTTTAGCCGTGTTTGGTGACCAGATCTGTACAGCCAGGTATTTCCCCTTTTCCCCACCTTCCTTTTCCCCTTCTCCTTCCCCTCCCCAATACCTTCAGCCTCACAACATTCCCCAATTGGGAATGCCGTAGTCTCAGTGGCTCCAGACGGTGGGGAGCAGTTTGGGACTCTTGTGCGGTATTCATATAAAAAAAAAAAAATGGGTTGCTTACCAACAAATAGACAAACAAAGGCTAATTAAAAGTAATACACACATTTTTTGCGTAGTTCGTGAGTAAAAGCGATATTCTTTTGATAGATAAGTGATGTACGAAACAATGTACGCAATAAAACAATGTATTCATCGCTGAAGATTGAGAACACAGGATACGGGTTTTGTGATACGAATAACGGTAGCGTACGCCCGTGCTAAGTATCTGGGTATAAAGCGATATTCTTTTGATAGATAAGTGATGTACGAAACAATGTACGCAATAAAAACAATGTATTCATCGCTGAAGATTGAGAACACAGGATACGGGTTTTGTGATACGAATAACGGTAGCGTACGCCCGCGCTAAGTATCTGGGACCTGAGAGAATAAAGCGATATTCTTTTGATAGATAAGTGATGTACGAAACAATGTACGCAATAAAAACAATGTATTCATCGCTGAAGATTGAGAACACAGGATACGGGTTTTGTGATACGAATAACGGTAGCGTACGCCCGCGCTAAGTATCTGGGACCTGAGAGAATAAAGCGAAGTTTTTTTAATAGCAATCCTCACTGTCACTGGCCTCACAAGTGCCACTTCCCGAGCTAGACGACGTCAAGGACAACGTTTATAATCGTAAACGCGCCTTGTTGTTCTGGTAAGAAATAAAAATAACAATTTGAATGTCTGAAAGATACCATTAGACTTATTCTTACGTAGAATAAGAGAGTTTAAATATTTTAACGAAAAAACATTGTCTCAGATCTTTGTTTAAGTCTACGGCTATGACTGATCAGGCGTGGAAACATTTCCATTCCGTAGAATACGAAATTCCGAAAGTTTATTAGGATCATTGTATTTTTTATTTTCTCTTTAGCAGGAGAATATCTCTTTTTACGATTATAAGAACATTATTATTTTATGGAGCATCGTTTTCATTGAGTTTCTAACCGTGGAATGTTGGGAGGTAATGAAAGTGCTTTCCATGGAAAAAATAACAAACGGGGCGACTTTTCAAGATATTGATTATCTTTCAATAACTTCTCTTTTACTCAAACTCGATAAGAATGCCATATTCAACTATTTCGTCTCTTCAAACTTTCTTAATTCATTTGTTGAATAATCATTCGTATTTGGAGGATATGTTCGAATAGTGGTTAAAAGATGCCATTTTTTTGTTGTTGATCGATGGTGCAATTATTATTAGATAATCATTGAAGAAAATAATATTAACATAACCTAAATGAAAGATGAAACCGGACAAATGGACAGAAACTAAAAAGATTTCAGTCGCATCAGTTCCAGATGTATAGATGTATATTTTCTGTCCCTTTGTCCGGTTTCATCTTTCATTTAGGTTATGTTAATATTATTTTCTTCAAGGATTAAATATTACAATGAGGTTTTTAAATCTCAATAAAAATAATCAATAGTTAAAAAAATATATATTATTAGATAGTTTTGTGTCGACCCGTCGTCGGTTGTATTCAACAGATTTTTGTTGTTTTGGTATAATAGCAGGTCATTTATAACTTAATTATTATTTAAAGCTAAAGGATTCCTGACAGAAAATTGAAATTTAACAATTAGACAAAAAGTTATGTTGAATTTATGTAACTGACATATAGCTAATTAATAAGAAAATTTCAGTGTCCAAACATATCGTCTTTAATCACAAACATGTTATAAAAAAACTGGATTATAAAAAAATAAATCGACCCTTTCCTGCTATAATTGCGTATTTTTCCCCATTTTCTCTTCTTTTCTTTTTTTTTCATTTTTATTTTTTATTTAACGTATAATTTTTATTTAACTTACCTTCAACATCCATGTATTAATACAAATACCAAAAAACTTGGGGAACAAAATTTTGTTACCTAATTATAGGTATGAAATAATCGATATGGGTTGTTATGAATCAGGATACCCTAAATACGTCCTGTGTTCATCTCTACGAATTCTGTTTTTTCTGTTCTGAAAAAATAAGTTTTATTAAATGAAAGTTAATCTTGAATAATTTAATTAATAAATCGATTGTTATTTATAAATACCAATTCGTGGTCGTGTCAGCTCTATTGCATTTCATTTTAATGAAGGGCTATTGGGTCTCGGAATGTGTATGCACAGGAGATTTAATCGGTATTAGTGCCAATGAAATTGACACGCTTGGTGTGAAGGTGTGGAAAGGGGTGGCACTTTTACAAAAGCGTGAGCGAACAGTAGTATTGCATATAATACAGGCGACACTGGGTTTCACTGGGTTCCACAGTAAAAATGGATCTCAACATATCTCTATATATTCTACGATCTGTGGTTGGTATCAATGGAACGACATCACCCGGTTGTTCAATTCGAAATTGAAACTCATTTCGTGTAAACGTATGACGCTTGTGTGATATAACGTGTTTACCGCTAATTACCGCTTCTTTAGGAGGATTTAAAAAAAATTAAAAATTCTGGTGTTTAAGTTAAAGAGTCAAAATCTATAAAAAAATGGACTGGAGTTCTTTATTATGAGTATCACTCTTGAGAAATGAAATATACGTAAATAAGTATTGTCTTAAACTTTTTAATTCTAGTAACAATTTATCACCGTTTTATAAGCATATTTTCTTAATAAAAAACCGACAACCTGTTCAAAATTGCTTTTACTCCATAATGTATAGTAGTTATCAAACATAATGGAGAGATTCCGTCACAAAATAATTAAAAAAAAAATTAAACCAAATTTAGTAATGTAATTATTAAGTTCTGGAAGAATTTTTATTTATTTATTATTGTGACAGCTATTTCGGTGTTCAAAGCCATTTTCAAACTGTAGTTAGGCCACATTGAGACGACTGATTTATAAGCTTCTACTTACACCCCAACCAATTTCAATTTTGACGATGCCTAAAATGATTTATTTCTGGTGAAACCATTTACTGAGAAAATGATTGTGATAATAGTTTCTATATTCTGTGAGGTACTTACACTAGAAATCTGTTTTCCCCGCATCAAATGGCAATATTTTCTTAGTTGTTTTAAAATGACGTGAATGCTATTGAATTTTTTAAATGTGTTATATTGTTTAGGTCTTGTGAGTCACAAGAAAATATTGAAAAGGGACGAATGTAATTCTTTTCTTGTTCCTAAAAAAATATAGATTTTTATCCAATTTGTTAAGACGTGTATATTTTAATAAGTAAATTTTTCACACTTCTTTATAAATTCTTCTTCATTAAAACCCACAGTTTGTCAAAAGGTGATTCCAAGATGAACAAACTAATTAGTGATTATTTTATCTGTAATGTATGGTCATACAAAGAATTAAGAATATTATTTGAGGCTCTTATCATACATACGTTCATCCCATAACTTCTCCCGGAGGGTATTCACTTCAAAAACGACAAATTTAAAAATGATCCATTTGATAACCATCTCCGAAAGGGGCCTTAGTTCCTTGGCACCCTTTGATTCTTCCAAAGTGTTTATTTAAGTGGCACATCCATTGTGCACCCGCATCTCGCTGAACTCTCAAATCTCCCGAGATGGTCACTCAGCCGGCTGCGGCTGCTGGAGGCTGGGAGTTGGGGGATGGGGGGATAGGGGATGAGGATTGGGGGATGTTGTGCCATGGCCGGAGATCTAAACTTCGAGTTGAAGGTGCACTTTTATTGTTTACGTGATGGAAAATAAATTCGAGCGCAATAATACGAGCGGAAAATACACTCTAGCGGAATGATTCGCCAACATATACATTCGAGCGCCAAGCGGGAAACTACGCGGAGAAGGTAAATTATAATTTGCTTCAAAATTAATTTGTTTTTGCAATTGCGAATCATGTCTGAATATGTTTCATTAAACAAGGAAACGGTTTTGATTAAAATCTCAAACTATGTTTGTAAGAGTTTTTTGCTTCACCGTTTCATTATTTGCATGATTAAATTTGCATTATTATAATGCGGGGTGGCGGTTTCTAGATCTGACGTTATGTTTTCTAATGAAAAATAAAATAATTTCTTCAAAATATTGACATTCACTTGTGGCGTCATTATTAATAAACGAATTAAAAATTACTTTGTAATTAACACTTTTTAATATATACATATCAACATGTTTCGAAAGCGATGCTTTCCTTATCAGTGATATACAGAATACAATATATATTTTTGTTCATCCATTTATGAAAAATATCAAATTTATTTAAATGAAAAGTGTTTATATAATAGTAATCCCATAGAAAGTATCCCAATTTATTACCTTGTCGTGCAGCCAACATAAAAAATTAAAACTAAATAGGCAGAGAAAAAAACTATGGACACATGAAGTCTGTTGTTCATTAGATTATGGTTTAGGGACATTAATATATTCAGTAAGATTACTAAGATGTTTACTTTAAGCTTGTCTGATTAACCTTTTTGCATTAGACGTTTTGTGGTGGTTTGGTGTACACTTTAACAGGTATATAATGATGGCCTTCTCGCAAGACAGTTTCATTGGATTTGGGTGTTCAAATATTTTCTGTATTTGTTCAATCAAACATAAGCACAAATCATGTGAAATCATCAATGTTATCATTTGTATTTAGAGTTGGATCCGACAATATATTGTAGCAGTAGTTCTGAGTATCTAACCTATAACTTTAAGTACCCTCAAACCTCCACACACAAACCGTTTTAAACTATATTTTATGAATGAGTATATACGCGATTCTATAAACTCTGTTCCAAGTGGCCAAAAGTTGGTTCTCTCCAAGCAGGTAGGTACTGGTGTGTCCGCTAAGTAGGGAAACATGCAGAGGGATGAAACTTTGGCCGTGGTTGTGAATTGTTGTTGTAATACTACAGTCGCTCGATGACGGGGTCTCAATTTGTGAACGTCCGAGGACAGATTTACATATACTTGAGGACACTTCGTGCAGCGGGGCAAATGATTAAATGCACAACTGATTACTCTAGCATCTGAACTTGTGGGGAAGCAAACCTCTCCAGTGGTGTCCAGTTCGCAGAGCACATAAAATTACAGAGTTGCTTAGAGGGCAGGTTTGGGAGTATAATGTGATAGTTAATATAACATTAAAGGTTGTAAACAAAAGTGTTAGACCACCCTGAAAACTAAAGAGTAGAATGCATGATTACTGACTGTGATTCTAAAGTGGTATTGAGGCATTAAAAAATGACTCTGCTTAAGTTTTTTTTTGGAACTTAGTTTTTAAATGGTATTTGGAATTTATGTTGTTGTTGTTCCCTTGAACTTTACACTTTATCCGTATGACGATTGAGGAGATCTGAAAAGGAAGCAAGGCCGATGTAAATAAGATAAATATTGAATGAAGGGACGCTTTAATAATAATATTATGACTGTTTCTGTAGCTAAATGGCGTGATTAGTAAAGTATCGAAACGAGCTGCATGTATACAAAGAATTTCAACAATAGTCTCTATCGCGATTCATCATTCATTTGAACGAATACGCGCAGTGAATATATTGTAATAATTACTTCTACTTGTGAATTGAGCGCTGCAGATTGTTTTATTACCCCTACTTCTGAAACTGCATCACGTATCATATTCCAAAGACTGTGAAGGATGTAATTTAGTACTTAGATATAAATTGGTAGGTACCTACGCTAGCAGGTAAATAACCGACAAGACGCTGCACCGCAGGACAACGCCCTGTTCTGTGGGAACTTTGAAAGCTCTGCAGGCTGTGGCACGTAATGGAAGGTGTTTGTATGAGAGCTTTAACAGCTCCCGAGGCAGAAACATTATTACATGAAAAGTTTACCAAAGTCACAATATTATAAAAAGATTACCCTTTCAGCAACGTAATAATGGGATTTAATTTCCTATAACACCTTTTAAAGCTTCTTAAAGTTATATAATCATGTTAATTCACCGGGAAAAATCATTTTTCCGTCAAACGCATTCACTATGTATTGTATAGTAAAATATAAGTGAGGGTTTTTTTTTATTTATTTAATATAGATCAAATTTAATAATGTTATTATTAAGTTCTGCAAGTATTTTTAGTTTTTATTATTGTGACAGCCGTATCGGCGTTTAAGGCCATTTTCAAACTGGCCTTAAACGCCTATGAAAATGCCCTAAACGCCGAAACAGCTGTCCCAATAATAAAAACTAAACATACTTGAAGAACTAAATAATAACATTATTAAATTTGATTTATATTAAATTAAAAAAAAATTAAATGGAGTTCTACGAATTAAACACAAAAAAACAATTAATATATAAGTGAGGGGTTGAAAATGCCAAAAAAATGGTTGGGTATGTGAAAACGCCAAAAACGAAAAAAAAATGTATTGCCCACTAAAGTCCGAAAAAAATGTAACGATGCCTTCGTTTTTTTCCATGTAGACTCAAACGTAGCTTTTACAAGAAGTTAAGTTTTGAAAGTACACTTAATTCAGTTTAATGCAGGTAATTAAGGACTATCGTAGTAACCAGTAATTTCTTGCGTAATAAGTAACTGTTTAACAGAGGCGCTCGCTAGTGTTCTAGGTTATTGTGTTATGGGTTTTATAACGTAGGCATTTGACTTTAGTTGCGGGTTTGACTCTCGTACCACTCAAATAAATACTAAAATGATATTTTTTTATATCAAATATGTTGCCTTGGGTATCAGAAGAGATCATTTATATTATTCTATTTATTAATGTGATTTTCGGATCATTGATTTTTTTTTATCTCTAGTTGTTCAGGGAAGCTTAATCTTAAGTTAAAAAAAAATTAAATTAAACACTTTAAATTAGAAAGTCAATTTAAAAGAAATGGTTTCAGATAATTTTTTTATTTTTTTTATACGAATACCGCACAAGAGTCCCAACTGATCCCAACAGTCTGGAGCCAGTGAGACCATGGCATCCCCAATCGGGGAATGTTGTGAAGCTGAAGGTATTGGGGAGGGGAAAGAGAAGGGGAAGAGGAAGGTGGGAATATACCTGGCTATTCAGATCTGGTCCCCAAACACGGCTAAAAGCCATTTCAAGCAACATTTCAATTCTGAATGGTGGTCTTTCAACAGGGCGATAGCGAGAGTATCTTCCATTCTAAAACTACTGGAACAACTAAAGATAAACAAAATAACTACTGGTGCCAATATATAAATAAAATAGGAATAATTATCTATTCTCCACTTCTTAGTATTTTCACGAAACCCAAATTTCGGGAAAATACTTTAGGGATTTACCAGACACATTTAAATTTATTGACTTGATTAGCATTTACATCATTATAAAACAATTAAGAAAAAAACATTACAATAATTGTTAAAAGCCAGGAATACAGATTTCTACTGTAAGTATCTCGCAGAATAAATAATTAGAATTATCACAATTATTTTTTGAGTAAATCACTTTTTATCGAAAATACTCGTATTAATAAATCATTTCGAACACAAAAAAATATATAATTGGGCAGGGGTAAAGGAAATCATATAAGTCGGCTCA